>CM019151.1:44693253-44860254 GCA_009733165.1 Naja naja
TACCAGTACTTATCTGCGGGGCAGAGTCCTCACGGGCTGTTTTTTGGGGAGAGGAAAGAAGTCTGCACAGGCAGCATACCCCCAGTCCGAAACCTTGGCGAAAAGAGAGAGAGAGAGAGAGAGTCTCTCGTGGTTTTTTTAAAAAGGGGAGCGCGCATACTTTGTGAAATATCTGTAGAATAGAGAGAGTTTTTTTTAAGTGTCTCATTTCGTTGCATAAGGTGCAACGACCAAAGTCTCCCTCAGACACCTTTTTCTTTTTCGTGCTCTTGAAGTTCTTGTGTCTGAAACTGGTCGCTGACCCGACTAAGCCAAAGTGTGAAACCCCACATCGGACGGGGAAACATGGGAAGCGGTAGTTCGAGGGTCCTGAATGGAATGGAACCCCCCTGGGAGAGCTATTGGAGGCTTGGGATGAGCGGCAGATGCTACCCTAGCTGGCATGAGCAAAAAAAAACCAAAATGTATAGATAGGGAATGGGCTTTGCTGAGGGATACAGGAAGACCAATGTGCTAAATAAAGGTACTTAAAAAGGCAAAAAATAAAACAGGATCACATGGGATTTTTTAAAATTCTTTCTTTCTGTGTCTCTTTCTATCTTTTATGCTACCAACGTGGTTTGTTCCTTAAGATTTATGCCTCCCCAATTTACTGAGAGATTTATTGTGGGAATGATCAGTGTGTGTGTGTAACCTCAGAGTTTTGTTTTCCTCTGTGTCTTTGTGTGTGGGTATGTGTGCGCGCGCACGTGTGTGTGTGTAAGACTTTGTGTGTCCTAGAGGTAACTGTTGCAACTGTTAAGTGTCTCTGATCCCTTCGGATATTAATTTAAATCGTTAAGAATTAAAAACACCGAGAGATTGTCTTCTCCCAGTCTGATCTGGCCAATTAGACTGGATGAGGAACAGAGTTAAATTTTCTCTCCTCTCTGTGCTTTTAAGAGAACCCAGGTTATTAACGAATGTTCCGTTCATTTACAAGAAAAGTTTCATCTGCATTTACTGTGTGTTTAAATGATTTTACCTGTTCATCCTTTCCTGAAGCATTTGAATCCAGTTTTTCCTTTCTCATCTGCTGTGTCTCCACTTTGTTGAAACGGATTTTATCTGTTTAGTAACTGCAATACTGATGTGTTATTTTTCTTTCTCCTGAAACCCATACCTGCAAGCCATCTCCAAACCCCCTCTCTCTAACCTTTTACAATGCCTTTCCTGGTAGAATTACCAGCAAAAGGGGGAGGGACCCCTTGTTCTTTGTCTTTCAGCCCTGCCACATGTGGAAGCAGATGCTACTCCCTAGAGACATTCTATCCATTGGAACCAGTAACTGGGTGTTGGATCCAGCCTCCACTGAGGTCATTACACCAAACCAGAGTGGGGCAGACCTTCCCAAGCCTGACTGACCACCCATACCACCAGGCCAAGCCTATGCCATCAGAGACATGAAGGAAAGGATCCTGAGATGGACCAGTAAAAGACTAAACGACTCTTTTCAATCCCCAGAAGACAGTTAGAAAGTCTATGGGGGGAGGGTGGAAATTCATTGTAATGAAAATTCATTGTAATGTGAAACCCATTGTAATGTTTCTTTCTTGTATCATTTATATTGTAACCAATTTGATGTACCCATGATTGTATTTGAGAGTAGCTGGCCCAGCAAGTTTGAACACCTTATACTTCTGTCTGGTGGGAGGAAATTGTCCCAGCATGTTTGTATTATCTGTATTGTAAACCTAGCTGCATACACAGGCACATACACAGGAGACACCCATTTAGAAGGAGATAGGTTATCTCTTTCACCTGCTTCCGCACAAAGCTGTCCCTTGCTTCTTTTTAAAAAGAAAATGTTTTTTTTTTGTTTTGTTTTTATTTTGCTGCTCTGAGGCACTAAGCCCAAGCAAAACTCCTTTCTAATTCCATGGGGGAGGGGCACCCCTCCTCAGGCAATTTCTGAAGAGATAGCAGAAAAGAGATCTCCAAAACCCCAAGTCTGACTGTGACTCACAAATGATGCTGCCCAGTTGTCCAGTAAAGCAAGATATGTTGCACTGGGGGCCTCATGAGTACAAGTCCAGGGCTCATTGTGTGTAACTTTAAAAATACTATAGCCTGGATTGCACACTGGCTAATCTCAATTTGGCCTCACAAACCCTGGAAACTAAGAGCTAGGCAGGTAGTAACCATAACCTTGGAAATGGGCAGCCTGTAATTTAAAGGCTGTGAAGAATGTAGAGGCTTGTGCTTATAACCTGACTGTAAGCTCACAAAAAGTACATCAAAACACCTGAAAATTAATTGGCATGAAAAAAATTGAAAAAAAAAAAAAAAAAACCAGGGTTTTCCCAGACTTTGAAAGCTTTTGGGAGCCACTGAAGGAATCCTTTTCTGTTGCTTTTTTTCCAATGCCTTCCTTTGCATCAGAAAAAAATTCAACCTCACCCTCATCCCAACTTTCACCTCACCTATCCTAATCCCAACCCAAACTCTCACCCTCACTAACCCATCTGATAGCTGGCTACAAAAAAAGGGAAAGTTCCCCAGAATCCAGGAGCCCTTTTGAAGGCCAATCTGCCTGTTGGGAGGCATCTTCACTCTGATAGTAACTGACAGTTTAGCCAGCAGGTGGAAAGTCATAAAGCCATCAAAATTCGCAAGGAGATGACCCCTTTATCCTCCTCACAAAGGTCACCTGCTCCATCTTTTTTTACATACACCAATGTCAGGCAAATGTCTCTAGGAAGCTAATAAACCAATCACAGGGTGCTGGTACCTCTTTTTTTTTTTTTAATCTGAAGGCATAGCTGTTTGGGGTAGACTGCCTCATCCTATAGAAGCTCTGCTGGGCTAGTTTCCTGAGCAGGACTCATTGGGGCAGCTGTTGGTCAACTTCTTATCTGATTCCCTTTCTGTTGCCATGCTGATTTTTTGTTTTGTCCCAGGATCCTTTGTCTCGGGTCAGCTCCCATATCAGATTTAAGGTTTAGCATGGATAACCCAGTTTGATGTTGGAAAACATAGTTTGGCTGGCAGAAGAAATGGAATGCAACTGTTGATAGTAAGACATTGGAAAAGGAGATTCGTTGTTTTTCCTCTAGTATTTGAACTTTGGTTTGCAGAAAAAAAAGGAGGGTGCCTTCTAATGAAAAAGACAGAACTAATATGACAGCTGTGTTCCAGTATTTGGGGGACTGCCACAAAGAAGAGGGGGACAACCTATTCTCCAAAGCACCTGGGAGCAGGACAAGAAGCAATGGATAGAAACTAATCAAGGAGAGAAGCAACCTAGAACTAAGGAGAAATTTCCTAACTGTCAGAACAATTAACTAGTGAAACAACTTGCCTCCAGAAATTGTGAATACTCCAACACTGAAGTTTTTAAGAAGAGATTAAGGGTCCTTGGTACTCTCTGAGCTTGCATGTTTTCTTGCAGATGTTTCATCACCCAAACTAGGTAACATCATCAGTACTAATAAGCAGTGCAGTTTGCTGTCAGTTTATATTCTAATGGCTTGCCTGTTAGTATTGGTCGGGGTGGTCTTAGAGATTCTTTGGTTGGGCTGTTTGCTTCTTTGGTAGTTTCTTAATTTGAGTATTGTTTACTTGATTGCTCATCTGAAGTTAACTTCAGAGTTAATCTATGCTAATCTGGGTGCTGATTACTGGTGGAGTGGTGTTTGGGTCTTTTTGTTCCTTTTTGGGCTGGGTAATAGTCTCTTTTGTATATAGATGATGTTAATGTCTATGTGTCGTTGATGGCTTATTTGTCAGAGTTCCAGGCTTCTTGAAATTCCTAGCATTTTTGGACTTGGCTTGGTCTGGAAGAGATTGGACAACCATTTGTCTGAAATAGTATAGGGTTTCCTGTCAGAGCAGAGAGTTAATCTAAGAAGACCTCCAAGGTTCCTTCCAACTCTGTTATTCTATTCTCACTGTCAGGAAGTTTCTCCTTGGATGTCTCTTTCATGAGTTTCCACCCATTCCTTCTTGTCTTCCCTCAGGAGCTTTGGAAAACAAGTCAACTCCAAAAATTGTCACTGTTCACAATTCAAATGCTTGTCAACCACCATGCATTTACAAACATTGCAGAGTCCCAGAGTTCACTATTAACATGATCATAATTAAATGATCACTTTGTAGGGGACTTCGAACAAGAAAAGTCAATGGAGGAACTAAAATTTGCTTAACTATGGGGAAAAAAAGGTCTTAAAGATGGGCATGACTGATTTAATGACCACATCACTTAGCAGTGAAAATTCCAGTCCCAGTTGTGGTTATAAGTCAAGAACTACCTGTAGACATGATAATAGCATTTATTGAAAGACCCAATTTATTAACACCTGAAAAGCAACAGTTATAAAATTTGCTATAGTTGCTGAAAAATCCAGGCCCCAAAAGGGCTATACATTTAAAGAATATATCAATTGATAAATTTAGTAGCAGAGTTGCTATTTTCATATTGGTGTCATTTGTATAACCACGGAGGAAGGTAGGATGTTCTATGTCCTCTAACTGAATGTTATACAATGAATGGGACGCACAATAGAAGTTTCAACATACATTTGTAAACTCATAGCTAGCTGTGCAACAACATCTCAATCACAGAGATACATCCTTCTACACACACAGATGTTTTGGGATGGCTAGCACAGTGATATCAAAAGTTGGTAAAGACAATATTATAAATATAAGACAGATTAAAACAAAAAAAGAAATTCCTACACTAATATTTTCCTAACTTTTGAAAGTATACTTCAGTGCCAGTTAGAAGCTTTCTTGTATTCCTGTAGTCATTAAAATGTTAAGATACAGGAAATAACCATAGATTTAATTATTATTCTATAAAAGAACAGATGTTTTTAATGTGATTCTTTTCTAAGCTCAGAAATTCATTATAGATAAACCTCACTTAGCAACTGCCTCGGATCGTGTCCGTTTACAAATACAACTGTAATAAATGGTAATAAAAATAATTTTCTGACCAATGCATACATTTTCAATAACAAACCCTTTCAATGTGACACTGACTGATGTCTGGTCTGTTTCAGGCAGCAGCTGTGGCTAACCCAGGGTTTTAATCAATTAATTAAGGTCACAGACCTGTGTTTGTGAAGGTGAAGCTAGTACTTTTTAAGGAACTTCTGTGCTGTGGAGAAAAGCAGCCCAGGAAGAGATAGCTTGTTAAGCAATCTCTTGAGGAGGCAAAAAAAAGGAAAGAAAAAAAGAAAAAAATGGGTCAGGAACAGGATATAATAGGGAAACTTTTACCTGAATGAAACAGCAGCAACCAGCAATCTTCACAGTCTGTCTGTCCCCTCCCCACTCCAATTGCAGTTACAAAATGAGGACTACTTGGATTTTCTAATATAGTGACTTTTTCTTTTAAAATGGCATTTACCATCAAATATCTCTATTTTGAGATGCATCTAATAATAGCCTGAACCCCTTAAAATGATCTATTAAGTCCTTTACTCTCAATGATACTTGGTTTCTCTGATCCCAGATATGTAAATTATTGTGGAATGTGGACAACTACCTGCACAAACTCTTATGTATATAGGTTTCCATGGAAGCTGAAATTCTGTGCATATAAACCTATTGCATAGAGATTTATGTATACAAACATCCCTTGATCAGATATTTAGCTCAATTCATATGCATTGTGTAGAAGAGAGAGGGATGTTTGAGGAGCGTTATGGGGTTGGACAGAACCAGGGCTATACAGACTTGATGGATGCTTTTTTGATACATTATCCTTTTTGTCTGTTTAATACAGGATGTGACTAGAATGTTACAAAAATTATTTAGGATATGGTGCCATAATATAATATTGAAAATTATTCTCCTAACACAAAACCAAAGTGAAAGGGTATTTTTATTTAGCAACTAGTCCTTAATATCAAAGTAGTATTTCTTGAGACTAACCTTGCCTGACACCCCCCAAAAAAAGATTGGTATAATTTATGTTAATACTACAAGGGTGACATTTTTCCCCCTCTGTGTTCATTACCACCCTATGAAAACACATCCAATAAGAGACCCTTCTCTCATGTAAACTTCCAACCTTATTCAGGAAGACTAAAATAGAATTTATTGTTAGGGGAAAAAGGAAGACTAGAGTCACTCCAAAAGACAAAAATGAGATAGGATATGGATAGATTTATCTAGTCCTGTTCATTGTTTTGATTTTAATCAGCTGAAAATGGTCCATCTCCTTCACATTTTTGGCCCTAATATAGCACTTCATTGTTTTCTGTTGGTATGTTCAGCTTCATCTAGTGCTTAGGTAAATGTGGCCAGCAGGTTTCCTAAACAATATAATTAGCAATTAAGTTCCAAAACAGCCAAACTGCTATTTAGAGCAGGTTACATTTCAGGTTACCTTATACAATTAGCAAAACTGCAGTTAAATAAGATAAGTTTTTGCTAACTTACTAACAGAACTAAACAAGTTATTATAATTGGTGGTTGAGATGCTTGTGCATAGTGCTATGAAGTATCTTAACTTCTTCAAGCAGGCAGGGAATGTCGCTAATGTAGTAGCTAGGAAAAGTTCCCTTAATGGCAGGTATAGTTATTGTTATCCTTATTTTTGCATTTTGCAAGATTGTGTATCCTGCTTCTTTCATTTGAATGTGAATTGTTCAGCAGAGAATTGTTTATTCAAGATAGCAGGATGGTGGCAAGCATTTGCCAGGTGCTTGAACAGGTAAACTGATAGGCAGACAGACTAATAAATCTATGAGCCAGCATTATGTAAGTAAGGAAAATGAAAACAACACCATCTATTTGAAGGGGTGGTTTGCTCAGTTTTGACAGCCAAAAAACTTCTTCATTCTAGATCAAACTCTCTTGCACACTGTTAATTCAATATCACCCACATGAAGCAACAGCAACGAATATGTGATAGAGATAAGATAAGCAATATTTTCAGATCAATAAAATGTGCGGTACCACATACTTTTTCTGCAGTTGTTTCTGACCACCTGCTTCCAATTTGATGGAAAACTAATAGTTTCAATCATTTCTAAGAAAAGGAAGAACATAACTGTGAAATTCTCCTAGGTGGAACAAGATTGAACTTACCTTAATAATGAAGCTACCAAGGGAGATGCATGTGAATGTACTCCTTTGCTATACAACCATCTTTCCAGCATCAGCAGCATCTCTGGCTTCTCGTGCTTCAATTAGATCCCAAAGGAAAACTTCATGGAGGACTCATCCCATAAGGCATTTTCAGATCTCTAAGCAGGAGAAGCCAGCAAATCTGCAGAGCAATGGAGAGATGTGTAACTGGAAAAAAGAAACATATGTAATCTTTGTTACTTTGTGCTACATTTTTTTTGTTAAAAACCACTTGAGCCAATTTGAAAGCATCCTGAGAAGGTGATTTAAGAAAACAGATTTTTTTCAAAAGAAAGGAAAGCCTATTAAAAAATTCAAATACAAGTTCAATAAGCACAACTATTAAGTAAAATATTGGTATAAAGAGAAAGATATGGTAATATATTCATGAAAAATGAAACAAATGACCTATCCATATTGAATCAAATAATAAATTTTGTTCCAGTCAATTCTTTAATGTTTTGTGTTATCAGGCATCTGGAAAGGGAGGGTTTATATTTATTCTAACAAATGAACCAAATAAACAATCATTTACTTATTCATTTATTAAATTTACATGCTGCTCATCTTGTCCTGAAATAATAGATACTATATATCAAAAAGGGGGAAAGAGAAAAGAAAACCGAACTGAAAATGCAAAGAATGGAATGTTAAATATGTTGATTGGAATTCATATTTTAGAATTTGACTCCAAAGTAGCATGAAAATCCAACAAGCACCTTCCAGGTATTAGATATCTATTAGAATTATGTCTAAGGTGATTGACTTATCAATGAATGAAATAATTTGATTTAAAAGTTAGATTGGAACTGATAGCTCACATGTTGTAACTCACTAGAGGGTCAACAGTCTTGGACATGTTTCAGTGTGTTTGAGGCAGTATTGAAATATTGAAATAAGGCAGTATTGAAAATACGCTTCTGCTGTGCTCTCTCTTTAAGGTTATAATGATATCTGAATAAAAGGCTATAGTTAATGGGGCTGGGAAAAGAGGTTGCATCAATTTACTTGTATTTGAGAAGCAGGGGAGTGTTTTGTACTCAGCACAAAGCTTGTGAAGCTCCTTTAAGTGGAGCAACTCATGTCAACCACATGAAGATTTCATTTGTATTCCCGTTTTGCATGCCCAGGGCAGCCAATCACTTCAATGTGATATGTTCTTTTCTCAGGTGAATCACCTCTTAATAGCTTTAAAGAGATTTAAGGAGTGGATTTCAGCAGCTGAAATTATTTGGGCTTTTATTTCCTCTTGAAATTGCTCTAGGATCTAAATAATTTAACAGGTATGAAAGCAGTGTGGCTATGAAAATAAAATGCACAATCTACAGATCCTAGGCTCTGAAAAAAATGACTCTTTTTAACTCAAATGTATAAACTGCTCAAATTTGCAAGGCCAAGTCAATTCAGTATTTTGTCTGTACAGTACAATTAGCAATTCCTTGAAGTTTTGATGGGTAAAGAAAAATTAAGGTATTTGGCTTGGTATATACTCAGAATTTTGGGCATTATTGACCCTAGAGATTCTTGTATACTCTATACAAATCTGGTCACCACCAGCAGAAAACATTATTTAGAAATGTCTATACAACCATCAATTTATTTAGACATCAACCATGTCTAAATAATGACCTAATCATGATGAAATATGTTATTACTTGTATTTCCAGGAGTTCATCTCAAAATGATGTAAAATGTAACCTGGGTGTTTTTCAAGAAAGGTGTGATATCAGTTTTATCAGAAATTAGATGTTCAAGTTACAGCAATTCTACTTCACAGACAGTAATTTTGTAGCTTCTAAAAGCTATGCTTCACTATCTTTCTGTCTCAAACATATGTATTTGTCAATCAGATGCATAAAGACCATCATTCATCCTACATATCCACATAAAAAGGTATATTTAATTCATTGTTCCCAGTTAAATAAATTCTGATTAGGAATTTTTCAAATGTGATATTTAATACACATTCAAATATATAGAAACAAATATTATACTATCCCTCAACTAAAATAATTCCATCAAAGTACTTGTATTGTTAAATACTGAGCAAACTCTTAAGATTAAACTATCATTTTTTTCAATCCTTCCAGTAACATTACCATATCATTGCCTCACCATCATATCAATATAAATGTCCATTGAATATATAGAAATGAATATAAGGTCCTCAAACATAAAACTATTTCTTCCTTTTGCTATAGAAACAAGAATTTTAGTTTAACAGCATTATCTTGTCTTTCTACACAAGAAGTAGCACTATTATGTAGCACTAAAATATACAAGCAAAGGCAGAGTTGCTTCTAATGTTTGTAGCAGATAGCCTTATTTTAATTATATAAACAATAAAAGCCACTGACAGAATGATTCAGGGTCACTAGGAAAATAGAAAGCCCCTCTTTATAATGAATATGAATACAAGTTCAACAGTCATCTATCTGAGATACTTTAATTTGTACCACTGCACTGAAGAGAAGTAGGTTTGATAGGAAAAATGCCCCCTCTGAACTTGATAATTCTGTAATAGAATCACTTAATGCAGGGATCTTCAAACTTGACAGCTTTAAGAGTTCTGGACTCCAACTCCCAGAATTCCTCCTCCAGTCATGTTAGCTCAGGAATTCTGGGAGTTGAAGTCCACAAGTCTTAAATTTGCCAAGTTTGAAGACCCTTGACTTAATGTAAGACACTTACATATCAGCATTCTGTGTTATTTTGAGCAGAAGATAGACAATCTCTTATTGAAGTTAGGGTTATAGGGGTGGGGGTAGCAGTTTTCCACCACTGCTCTGTTTCACTTATGTTGCCTTAAGAGAAACCATCAGTGCAAAGACTTTGGAAATTAAAAGGAAATTTTGGATGAAAGAATGGATGTTGCTGAGAAACAAGACTTTTACAGTTCTAAGATCATGACCTAAAGTTGGAAGGCATGTATAATTTTGGCAATATAATTTTTAAGTTGATATGGACTCAAAAATCATTTTATTAAACATGCCATATTAAGATGTGGAAGAGGTATAACTCCAAGTTGTGCCTTCATGGATCTCACTTCAAGAAGTTTATTATTAAAGAGGAATTACAAATTAAGATAAATGGTTGTGTTGGGATGTAGTGGAAAAACTAACAAGGGGAATTTAATATAAAATTGAGATTAATTAATATCTGAAGAATATAGTTTTCAGTGATTTTCTATTTATGGTTTTCTGAAAGATTTAAAATGAATAAAAATTGAACAATTCATTAGAATTTATTTTTATTTATATATCAAAAATTTTAACCACCCACCTGCTTCACAGAGGAAGAATTTGAAATTGAAATGCAATTTAGTAATTACTAAAATGTACAAACATTTGTTGAAATTTGAAACAAGAAGAATAGATTTAAAGATATACAACAAAGTAGGCTAAACAGTTTCATTGTAATATACAGATAGATCAATGGAAATTTTTTAATGTTTATCCATTAATCTTAAAAAGAAAAGTTCATTTTAATTGAATATTTTTAAAGTCCTCTGTATCAAAATACGTACAGGTGAAACTCAAAAAATTAGAATATCGTGCAAAAGTTCATTTATTTCAGTAATGCAACTTAAAAAGTGAAACTAATATATGAGATAGACTCATTACATGCAAAACAAGATAGTTCAAGCCGTGATTTGTCATAATTGTGATGATTATGGCTTACAGCTCATGAACACCCCAAATCCACAATCTCAGAAAATCAGAATATTACATGCAATCAATAGGATTGTACATAGAACAATATCGGACCTCTGAAAAGTAGAAGCATGCATATGTACTCAGTACTTGGTTTGGGCCCCTTTTGCAGCAATTACTGCCTCAATGCAGCGTGGCATGGAAGCTATCAGCCTGTGGCACTGCTGAGGTATTATGGAAGACCAGGATGCTTCAATAGCGGCCTTCAGTTCTTCTGCATTGTTTGGTCTCATGTCTCTCATCTTTCTCTTGGCAATGCCCCATAGATTCTCTATGGGTTCAGGTCAGGTGAGTTTGCTGGCCAATCAAGCACAGTAATCCCACGGTCATTGAACCAGGTTTTGGTGCTTTTGGCAGTTATGGGCAAGTGCCAAGTCCTGCTGGAAAATGAAGTCAGCATCCCCATAAAGCTCATCTGTAGAAGGAAGCATGAAGTGCTCCAAAATCTCCTGGTAGATGGCTGTGTTGACCCTGGACTTAATGAAGCACAGTGGACCAACACCAGCAGATGATATGGCTCCCGAAAGCAACACTTACTGTGGAAACTTCACACTGGACTTCAAGCATCTTGCAGTGTGTGCCTCTCCATTCTTCCTCCAGACTCTGGGTCCTTGGTTTCCAAATGAAATGCAAAAGTTGCTCTCATCAGAGAAGAGGACTTTGGCCCACTGAGCAACAGACCAGGACTGTTTTTCTTTAGCCCAGGTAAGATGCTTCTGACGTTGTTTGTTGTTCAGGAGCGGCATGGCAAGAGGAATATGACATTTGAAGCCCATGTCCAGGATCCGTCTATGTGTGGTGACTCTTTTTTTTTAATTTAAACTTTATTGAATTTTTATTACATTAAAAACATAAAAAATATATCACTCAATAACAGCTATTTTTGGTGCTTATCATATAACAATCATTTGTGCAATATTTACAGGTATTAATTTGTCCATAGTTATAGTCTTATTCTATCTATATTCTATAATAATTATCTATCCTTAATCTGTCTCCGATCTATCCAGCTATACCATTGTTCCCATACCTTATAAAATATTGAAGCTTCCTTATCTTTTAAACTCAGTGTTAATTTATCGATTTCAGCACAATTCACAACTTTTTGTATAACTGTGTGTGGTGGCTCTTGATGCACTGACCCCAGCCTCAGTCACTCCTTGTGAAAGTCCCCAACACTTTTGAATGGCCTTTTCCTGACAATCCTCTCCAAGCTGTGGTCATCCCTGCTGCTTGTGCACCTTTTTCTTCCACACTTTCCCCTTCCACATAACTTTCTATTAATGTGCTTTGATATAGCACTTTGGGAACATCCAACCTCTTTTGCAATTACCTTTTGAGGCTTCCCCTCCTTATGGAGGGTGTCAATGATGGTTTTCTGCACAACTGTCAGGTCAGTAGTCTTTCCCATGATTGTGATTCCTACTGAACCAGACTGAGACACCATTTAAAGGCTCAGGAACCCTTTGCAGGTGTTATGGCTTAATTAGCTGATTAGAGTGGAACACTTTGAGCCTAGAATATTGCACCTTTTCATAATATTCTAATTTTCTGAGATTGTGGATTTGTGGTTTTCATGAGCTGTAAGCCATAATCATCACAATTATGACAAATCACAGCTTGAACTATCTTGCTTTGCATGTAATGAGTCTATCTCATATATTAGTTTCATCTTTTAATTGCATTACTGAAATAAATGAACTTTTGCACGATATTCTAATTTTTCAAGTTTCACCTGTATTTGAGCCCTTTTCATAGAAACTCTTTTACATGTTCACCAAACATGATAAAACATCCCTTCATGTTCTTCATATTTGATTAAAATGGTTGAAATTAACATTGCATTATGATCTTAAAGAGGATTTTTATAAAATGATGCATCATTGGTACATAATATACCAGAGAAATTATCTGGAATGTACAAAGGAATTTTAAATATATGTTGGAAATATGAACAACATGAAGATACAAGAAGTTGTTTTATCACGTTTGGTGAACATGTAAAAGAGTTTCTTTAAAAATGGCTCAAATACATATTTTGATACAGAGGACTTTAAAAATATTCAATTAAAATGAACTTTTCTTTTTAAGATTAATGGATAAACATAAAAAAATCATGGAAGATTATTTCTATATAGGATTACTGCATTGGATGTACAGAAATGAAAAATTGATGCTACCCACCAGTGTTTCCCAACCTTGGCAACCTGAAGATGGGTGGACTTCAACTCTGGTGTTAAAATCCGCCCATCTTCAAGTTGCTAAGTTGGTGGTCATGTTTTGCTGACTTTGCTGAAATGGATAGATTGACTTATTTGATTAGAGAAAATATATTAACTACATTTATTGGTAATTGAAAGCCTCTTATGCACTTTGAATGAATGAAGAATGAAGGTGATTTATGGTTGTAGTGATTACCCAGAATAGATTACAGAAAGAGTAGAAATATAACTTTAGAGAATATAAAATATAGTTGTACTTATAACTGCTGGATAGACGATCAGAAGCCACTTTTTAAATATCTTCTTTTCTATTCTTCCTTAACTTTTCTCCTTTTTTTGCACTGTTAGCTTTTTCTTTGATCTTTCTCTTTTTTCTCTTTTGCTTTATATTAATGTACATTAACATACAAGATCTTGTCTTGTTTAAAAACCTTAATTAAAATGATATATGAAAGGAAGTTTAAAAGAATTTGACTTTTCATGCTTTGCAACTGCAGAACTGAATTGTTAATGTGTCTACCACACATTAGGATAGAATGGAATGGAATAGAATAGAATAGAATAGAATAGAATAGAATAGAATAGAATAGAATAGAATTCTTTATTGGCCAAGTGTGATTGGACACACAAGGAATTTGTCTTGGTGCAAATGCTCTCAGTGTACATAAAAAAAAGATACATTCGTGAAGAGTCAAGAATCATAAGGTACAACATTTAATGATAGTCATAGGGTACAATAAGCAATCAAATCATACTAGGAAACAGTCAATATAAATCGTTAGGATACAAGTGACAAAGTTACAGTCATAACAGTCACAAGTGGAAGGGGATGGGTGATAAGGAGTGATGAGAAGATTAATAGTAATAGTAGTGCAGACTTTGTAAATAGTTGAACAGTGTTGAGGGAATTATTTGTTTAGCAGAGTGATGGCTTTCAGGAAAAAACTGTCCTTGTGTCTAGTTGTTCTGGTGTGCAGTATAGTGTTGTTTTGAAGGAAGGAGTTGAAGCAGTTTGTGTCCGGGATGTGAGGGGTCTGTAAATATTTTCACAGCCCTCTTTATGACTCGTGCAGTATACAGGTCCTTGATTGAAGGCAGGTTGGTAGTAATTGTTTTTTCTGCAGTCCTAATTATCTTCTGAAGTCTGTGTCTGTCCTGTTGGGTTGCAGAACCAAACCAGACAGTTATAGAGGTGCAGATGACAGACTCAATAATTCCTCTGTAGAACTGTATCAGCAGCTCCTTGGGCAGTTTGAGCTTCCTGAGTTGCTGCAGAAAGAACATTCTTTGTGGTGCTTTTTTGATGACATTTTTGATGTTAAGTGTCCATTTTAGATCATGTGATATAGTAGAACCTAGACATTTGAAGGTCTCTACTGTTGATATTGTGTTGTCTAGTATTGTAAGAGGTGGTAGTATGGGTGGGGTTCTTCTAAAGTCTACCACCATTTGTACAGTTTTGAGTGTGTTCAGTTCCAGATTGTTCCGGTTACGCCACAAGGCAAATTGTACAACCTTCTGTCTGTATGTGGATTCATCATCTCAAATGATACCAATCACTATTGTTTCATCTGCAAACTTCAGTATTTTAACAGATGGATCATTTGAGATGCAGTCATTGGTATATAGGGAGAAGGGAAGTGGAGAAAGCACACAGCCTTGGAGGGGCCCTGTGCTAATTATACAGGTAGCAGATGTGATTCTGCCTAGCTTTACCTGCTGCTTCCTGTCTGTTAGAAAGCTTATGATCCACTTACAAGTGTGTTCAGGTATCGCTAGTTGATTTAATTTAGTTAGAAGGATGTCTGGAATGATGATATTGAATGCTGTACTGAAGTCTACAAAGAGGACCCTTGCGTAGGTATTTGGAGATTCAAGGTGTTAAAGGATGTAATGCAGAGCCATATTAACAGCATCATCTGTCGATTTATTTGCTCGGTATGCAAACTGCATGGGATCTAACAGCGGATCCGTGATGGTTTTGAGGTGGGACAGCACTAGCCTTTCAAAGGTTTTCATAACTACAAATGTTAGAGCAACTGATCAGTAGTCATTAAGTTCCTTGATGGAGGGCTTCTTTGGCACTGGGATTGTTTGAAGCAGGAAGGAGCATAGCACATCTCTAGTGATTTATTGAAGATCCAGATAAAGATGGGGGCCAATTGGTCAGTGCAGACTTTTAAGCAAGAAGGAGTTATCTTGTCTGGCCCTGGTGCTTTTCCTGGCTTTTGTCTGTGAAATAGATCTTGCACTTCTTTTTCTGTGACCACATTAGCACATTAGCACATTGAGATTAAACTTGGATGTACTGCCCATTTTAAGAGGAATAATTTTGTGATATTCCTGGTATGTGGTCTGAGTTTAGTTAAAACAACAACACCTTAAAATATCTTTGTATAGACCCTCCAAAAATGCATAAATGTAGTTGCAGCATACTATGTAGGGATCTTCCAATAAACTAGGTCTGTAAGAAACAGAAATGTTATGCTAATGGATGATACCACAGAGTATACCCTTCCTCAAAATCTAAAGGCAAACAGGTTGACATTGATAAAATATCTCTGTGAATCAGAGAGCACAGCTATTTTTAGGCTTTAACTAAATACACTTGTTCATCCCTCGTGTTATGTGATTTTTGCTGCTGAGCTGAGCGCAGATCCCATATGAGGAGACTAAGTTCCTTTCCCATTTCCTTTTGCTGTTTAAGCAGCCATATCCAATTTCACATTCTTATCGGCAGCATGGAAAGGAAAAAGAATGATTGAGAATTATGTACTAGATACAACAGTGCTCTAAATTGTCAGTAATATATATTTGGGAGATTTCTTTCCTATATGCAAAAGAGAAAGGCTCTACATTTGATCGCTGACAAAGATACACAATAATAGAAATGTGCGCATTTCCCTAATCAGAGTTATTATATCTAAAGAGCCCCTGGTGCTTTTTAAGCTTCATTGTTTACTTGCAGCCATTTCATTGCCCAATTGGGTAACATCACCAGTGCTAGCGAGTGTGGAGTTTGCTCTCTGTTTATATTTATTTTATTCTTCTTCTATTTCTTCTTTCTGTTTTATATCTCTTATATTGGTTGTCTACCTCAATGTTTTTCAATCTCAGCAACTTTAAGATGGGAGGACTTCAATTCCCAGAATTTCCCAACCAGCATGTTGGCTGGGGCAATTCTAGGAATTGAAATGCATACATCTTAAAGTATGCTGGGGTTGAAAAACATTGAACTAAATGAATAAACAAGGCATCCCTTTTATAGAATGAATAGTCTCAATGAATGACAGTTTACATGATGCAAGCACCTGAAATTTCAGGTTTTTTTTTTTAATTAGATTTATATGCCGCCCTTCTCCGAAGACTCAGGGCGGCTTACAATTTTTGGGACACAACCCAATGTGCTCAGCAATAGCCTTCATTCCATTGTATATGCCTGCTTATTACTAAGCGGCATTTTTACAAAGTCAGCTTATTGCCCCCAACAATCTTGGGTCCTCAATTTACCTACCCTGAGAGGATGGAAGGCTGAGTCAACCTTGGGCCTGGTGGGATTCGAGCCTACAATAATTGCAGGCAGCTGGAACTTAAGTGCTAGGCATTTAGCAGCCTGCACCACCAAGACCCTTGGAAGAGGTTATAAAACTTTACAAACCTACTACTCCTATAACAATTGGGCATCTTTAGTTCCTATTGATTCCAAAGGAACCACATGTGATAAGCGTTTCTTACATGCACTCTCTTTAGATGGAAGGCATCTCTTTTGCATTTGGCAACCTGTCTGCTAATTCCTTGAATTCAGTTTAGGGCTTTTGCTCCCTAATCTTCTTTTGCACTACAGCAATAACAAATGTCCAAATTAAAATTATGGAACAGAGTATTTATCTTTGATTGAAACATTCATCTTTTGAAAATTGCATTTCAGTTACAGCCCTCATAATGTAAATAAGGCCTTTACCTCATTTCTGAAAGCCATTGTATTCTACTTCCATTGCTCACCCATCACCACCAACTATCTCAAATAATTATATCTGTGGTGGAATGCACTTTCCGGCAACTACATGAAAATATGTAAGTTTCTTCTTCATCAGTGACTTTCTTAGAATATTTTAGCATCCACAGTATAAATTATGAAGTCTTGCTTGATTTTGAACATGGTTGTTTGTTTAAAGATATTTCCTTACCCAACTAGATAACATGAGTGATGCATAGTGGGGAGTTTGTCCTGCCAATTTTGATGGCTGTGGGTCCCCCCCCCCGGTAGTAGTTCCTTGATTAAAATATTGTTTCTCCTTGTTTTTCTGAGGTTAATCCCTGCTTGTCTACTGTAGATGCTGGCTTCTAGGAGAGGATGTGTTCTAGTCTTTTTGTTTCTTTTAGATTTTTTATTGTCTCTTTTCATTTGTGTACCAATGTGATTTATCTCTCTGTGTTTACAACTGGCTGATTTGTCTGAATGCCAGAACTCCAGGAATTCCCTAGCATTTTTGGATTTAGCTTAATCTAGGATGCTCACAGTTTCCCAGTTGGAACTATGGTTGAATCTGTCTATGAATTGTGAGATTGAGTTTTCGTCATGTCTCCTGAATGGTAGTAGTTCATGGAACTGCTCTACTAGTTTTCAGTCTGTCTGTTCTACATGGTGGTGGTTAGTTATAGTGCTTACATTGCATGTTGTAATGATTCCTGTTTTTAAAAACATTTAAACATTTCCTATTAAGCAGGGATTAATAGGAAATATACTCCACACTTAGTCACACTGATGTTGTTACTCAGTTAGGACTCCACAGTTCAACCTTGGGTACCATTTATTCTCTTTCTATATGGAGTAATACAAATTCTCAGATTTTTCAATATCTACAACTTAGTAACTGAACAGTCAAAGAGAGGCATCTCACTTACATGATTGAGAATGTTCCTTGGTGACCAAGCTGGTACCAATCAATCCTGGTAAATAAGAAATGTAGAAAAATCTAAGGTTTCTCAAGAAAATATTCACATATGTATTGGCTCCAGCATAAATTAGGATGACTAAAATCCAGAGCTCAGAACAAAGGAGTTTATTCTCAGTGATTTTCTTATGTGTGATGGAAGATAACATATCCTGCAATGTGAAATAAAGGGAAGAGAAAAGAAACTAAGCAACAGTAATTTATGCCCTCATCCTAGGATTATTAGGTGCAAATTTAATCATTGTGGAATCTTCATGACCCTTCACTCATGTCAACATTTACAAGTTAGAAGATAATATCATATATTATATTCAGTGAAGGCACTAAGGTCAAATGCTTCATCTCTGAGTGTTTTAACTTAGGCATTCATACTTCTAGTGATTACAATAATTAAAATTAAATACTAGTTTATCTAGCAGTGGATTTATTTCAGTGACATTTTCAGTAACTTTTCTTTTTTGTATCTATTGTAAAAACTGTATCAGAGTCATTTAGATTATTCTGATTCCTTTAAACTCTTAGAGATTTATGACTCATGAATGCTTTAGATCAGGGCTGTCAAACTCAGGGCCAATGGCCAGGTGCATCACGTAATGGCCATGCCCCTGCCCAGTTTAGCAAAGGAAAACATCCCAATACATCATGTGATGCCACCACGACAATGCAAGTTTGACACACCTGCTTTAGATCATGATTAGCATCTACAGCACTTAATGCCCTGTTGTTTTGGGCGGGGGGATGAGAAAGTTGATCTTATTCAAAAACTGGATGGTCATGTATATTTTGTCTCAACTGTGCTTTGCTTCTTTTTGACCTCTAAGGGTTGAGCCCTTAATTGAAGAAAAAAGAGTCAGGATACTTTGATAAAGTTCTGTTCCTTAGCTACACTTTCTGCTGCCAAATTAGCTTTAAAATATGAGGTCCAAGGAGAAAGAAGAGACAAGTAGAAAATGGCATAGGACACTAAAAGGAGCCAAATTCAAAATCACCTGGATTTATGTGGCATTAATTGCAGCAACAGGGCACATGGGACCCTCCCCAAAGTTCTTCTTAATGTTAGTACCAAATTATGGGTTTAAAGGGGGAACTAATTAAATGCAATTAATCAGTACCAAATGGAGTTATCTTCTGTTTGGGAGCCTACCACTAGAAAACCAAGGATAATCCTACCAGGTCATGCACTCCAATCTTAATTATTCTGATTATTGAGCATACTTAGCCTAACTAACTAACTAACTAACTAGCAGGATGTGGAAAAGCAGGCTGCTTAGAAAAACTGCAGGCACCCATGTGCTGCCTTCTTCCCCTCCCATTTGATTCATTTCTCTAATGCCAGCATAGCAAGGTTGTCCATAAAGCAGCAACCTTAACACAGGTCGGGTTACCTCTGCACCACAAACAAATTGAGAAAACAGCACCCAAATACAAGAAGCCATTTTTCCTTCAAAGGGAAAGGGTGGCCCAGAAGATAAAGAAATACAGAAGCACATCTAAGGAAAGCACAATGTAGTCAGGTGTAAGTCCTCCACATGCTGGCCAATAACAGGAAAAAAACAACACAAAATAGAAGAAATTGCAGAGAAAAGAATTAAGCCAGATGGCAGGACAGGATCTGTAAGAAGAAAACTTTGCTAGTGCTACTATAGAGGGTATTATAATAGTACTAAATACGGTGATGATAATTGAATAGTTATACTACACAATGTAGTAAGGAGAAACATTGCAATAGTAATTGAATAGTGGTATAACAGGGTATAGTGATTGTTACATAATTGGTAATTAGCATAGTAATTTAGAAATACAGTAATAGCAATTAGAACACTATATAATAGAGATAATAGAAATCACTGATATATATTTGCATGTTTCACATTTTAATTTTTATATCTTAATTTTTCAAAATAAAACATCTTTCTGAGCCTTATAAGAGATATAAAACACACTTATCCAAGGTGCAGTGATTTTGTGGTTCTTTTGTGCCTGCATCAATCTAATTGGTCCAGTTTAAAAAAGACCCATCATACCAAGAAACCCTAAATCTTATTATAATTATGCCAGACCAACTTTAGTCGATAGATTAAATCATTTGCTTGACAACTCTCACCTCACTAGTTTAAAATGTATTGTAGTGACAAGCACAAAAATGCTCTGAAATTTAATTGATGATAAATTTCCTGCTAGGCATATCGTTTACATTTTTTTTCCTTTTTGATGTGCGAACCATCTTTATGGATTATTCTCCAGGCAGCTCTAGAATAATATCCTTCTAAACAACTGGGACTAGCTCAAAGAATTAATGAATGTTCAAATGTCTTTGAAGAAATACTGTAGGAATGATAAATTATATTGTACACCTACACTTTTCAGCTGTCTTTGGGCCAGTGGTCTTGTACAGTTATGTGCATTTATATTTTGAAAAGTTCAACACAAAATTGGTTGGCACACTGACAGTTCATATTTATTCTGATTGCCATAATTTAGTAGAAAATTACTTTAGCTATTCAGTTATTTGCAAGTGCTGCTCCATAAAGCAAAGCTTGTTTTTATCTGACAAACAGCAGTAAAAGATTGTTGATTTTCTTTGAAAGCACACAGTTAGCTATAAATCTAGGAACCTAAAGCTGTCCTAAGTAAAGTTTGCTTATTTGTGCATTATAATATGTACCTATAAACTGCAAGCTCAAGTCCCCTAGGCAATTAAGAAAAAAATTAAATCATAGAATACTAAAAGCATCAAAATGGATTGATTTTCCTCACAGTATAGATAATAGCCAAAATAATATCATAATAGATGTTAAGATCATCAATCTTAAAAAGTAATAAATTTAATCTAAAATAATTTTTAAAATCTGTTTTAATTATTTTTAAAATGTCTTCTATTCAAAGGTCAACAGTTGAGGCATCAAGTGAGTCTTCTTGGAAAATTAATGTGGCCACTGAAGGAATTTCTTTCTCTAATAGCAGCCTGCTGAAATTGAATAAGGGTTTTCTAGTTCGGTCTAGTCACTACTGGTTAAAACACCAGTCTAGAAGCCAAGAGACTAACCTTAGCTATGAAAACCATCTGGTGACTTTGGGTCAGTCACTCTCCCTCCCTTCCCAACCCACTTCACAGAATGGGGGTCAATAGAAGGAAGAAGGAGCAAAGTTCACCATCTTGAGTTATTTATTAAATAATAAAAGGCAAGATTTCTGATGACTGCAGTGACTGGATAAAATGGAGGATAATAAGGCAGTCCTTCAGTTAGCTTGCAGTCAAGATGTAATTATAAATACAATTTATTGGTGTGAATCTGATATCTTTTAAAAGAATAAAAAAACAAGGAATACAATATCTGGATCTAATCCCATGAATAACATCTTAAAAATGGTCAGGGGGCCACAAACACCCTACCCAGGCTTGGACCCAGAGCCAGGTCTTGCAGACTTACAGAAACTTGAAGGGTGGGAGCCTTATATATCTCTGTAGGGACATTGCATAGGAGAAGACAAAAGGCCTTGGGACAGAGTTAAGGGAGGATTCAGTGTAGTGTCATTACATTCCCACAAGTGATTCAACTCCAGTTCCTCTTGAATTCTGTTAACTCTTATCTAGCAGCACTTATCTAGTGCTGATTACTCCTTGATTATATTCTTGTGTACTTGAACTGGGACTTATCAACTTAAGTGTGGTCCTGGTTCTTCATGCCTGATACATTGTTCTAGTAGACAGTTTCCAGACCCAAGAAGGTTCACTTCCTCAGTTCACAAAATGACATTTAAGTAGGGCACCAAAATGAACAATTATGGAAGATAGTTGTTATGGAAAAATGACTTCTAAAAGATGGGAATTGTTGGAATATTTTATAAAAGTTTATTAGTTTGGGAAGGACCCTTTTTGCAAAATTGGTCAAGATCTTTTTATTTACCCTAATATTTACAAAACTATTGTTGCAGGTTTGATTTGTTCTTACATCTTTTTAATAAGTTTGTTATTTTTGCTGTGATATTTACAGATTTAACTGATGTATTTTATTCTCTGTTGTTTTATTGTGAGGGGACACAGAATACCAGCCTGGTCATAGTAGACGAGCAGAAACAATTGAAGGGTGACATGCATTCCTCAAATAACCAGGACATATGTTATAAAGATTATTCTGGTTGATTTAGGCAGCTGGTTAACACTGATAATGTTTCTTCTCTAAATAAAATTCTCCAAACTCTCTTTAACAAGCTTTACTGAAATGAGTTAGAATAAGTCCAGCGATTCTGTTATGTTTTAATTTAGAACCTATGTACTACCATGAACATTAGGATGGAGAATTCCTGATATTTTTTATGTTAACTGGGGAATTGCAACTCAAAGTTGATATTGACCATAGTCTTTATCCATCTGGTAATCAACTCTCACACTCACAGTTCAGTGGTGGGATTCAAATATTTTTGCCACCGGTTCGGTGGGTGTGGCTTGGTGGGTGCGCTTTGTGCACATGCACACACTTTGCATGCATGCATGCACCAAATGCACACTTTGTGTAGGTGCAGAGGCATTTGCACAGGCGCAGAGGTGTTCTAACTCGCCTCCTGCAAGCCTGCATGATCCTGGTCGCTTCAGCAGCTGCTGTGCGGCACTATTCTGTGCTGCACAAAGCAGCAGTGCTTCAAATTCAGCAGATAAAAGTGAGTACGGGAGCCCAGGTGGGCAGGTGGGCCCAACAGCAGAGCAGCAGAGACAACCAGTTCAGTCTCCACTGGTCATCACTGCTACCAGCTCACCAGAACGGGACCGAACTGGTAGAATACCACCACTGTCACAGTTCTATGGTATTTGACATATTATGCTAGAGACCATGGTTTGTACCTTAAGGGTATATTCTAAGCATGTGAAATTATAATTATTTCTTAATCCAGGCTATTGGCTGATGTTTCTTTTATTTATATGTTATCTATGTACATTTACCCTTGATTTCCTATATTTACATATGTACTGTAACTATGTCCATTTTTATATGATTTCTGATGCTTTCAATTCTTTCTGGTCATCTCTCAAGTATATACTTGCTCACTTGTTGCCATATTTACAATTATTGAATATTACATTGACTTTGATAAAATATTAACCCAAAAGTCATAATAAATTATGACAGTGCAAGGAAAAGTGATAAAATCTAACCATCTGTGTTCATAGTTTGGTAAACATTTCTGGCCATACTACATCTACTTAACCTCTTGGGGAGTGTAATTAGGAATTTGCAGATGAATAAACACAGCTGGCTCATATGATTACAGCATTCCACCTAATTATAAATAGGTCATTTCTCACAAATGGTCAAAATGTTTACTGTGACAAAGGTTTTGTCAGATTACAGTGAATTAAAACTATTCTGTGGTGTTGGCATATGATGTTAAAAGAAAAGTCAAAATACCTTTCCACCACATGGGTGCATGTTACATGACAACAAACTTGCTGAAGTAATTCCTATGAAGTAACTGCTGCACAATTATCAATGGTTAAATAATTTTTTTTAGAGTGTCAAATTTTAATAATGTCATTAGGTAGTTTATTTAATCTGTCAGATTGTTATGAATTCTGGATTTTTTTTTAAATTTGGGCTTTTTGATTTAAACATGCCTTTGAAAAAAACCTATCTGCAGCTGCAGAAGGGCAACTGCAGATCTGATTCCTGAGAAACATTCAGCAATCATCTGTGTTCATCAGTCATTCATAAAAACAGATGGTTAACATGCAGGATTTGAACTTTTAAACAGAAATAGTTCCAGGCATTTGTTATCTGATGGAGAAGAAATTAAATAGTTCTTTGGATATTTTTAAAGAATTATTGTATAATGCTTACTATAGGATGTGGATAATATCTTCTAACTTGTGGTGGTATTGGTGATCCTGCTTCTAACACATAGATGAGCAATTAAGTTTTGTAACTGTCTTTGCAACCTAGGGCTAAAGATAAAGCACAGTCCAGCCTTTGGGTCTCCCTACCCAAGTCATTGATTCTTATGGACCATTATTCCCAACTCTGCTGAAAAGCATTGAGTATTTACTACTGAGACTAAAATTCATAGAATTCTGATTCTATATGATAAATATCAAACTCATCATACTTGACTGGGTAAAGTTATTGTAGAGACACAGCCTTTCTTTTTAAGAAAGCAGAAACCATGTCAAAACTCTCCCCCATCATCAAAATTTTAAAACAAAACTACATTCACAAGATAATTCATCTCTGATTCAATTGATCTTGGCCCTCCTTGTTTCTTGTCCTCTTTAAAAAAAATTTTCAGAAAGCTTCATTTGGTTGGCATTGAATATCCTATATATCATATCATACATATTGAGTCTGTTTGGTTGGTGATTAAAGGCACCTAGACTAGAAGACAAGAGGCTATGAGTTCTAGTCCTGCCTTAAGAATATAAGCCAGTAACTCTCTCTCAGCCCAACTCACTTCACAGATTTGTCATTGTGAGGGAAAAATAGGAGGAGGAAGGATTATGTTCACCACCTTGAATTATTTATAAAGGTAATAAAGGCAGGAAATAAACAAAATCATATCTTGACATTAACAGAAGAGATTCATGTCTATCTGTCAATGTTATCACAAGATGAGGGTTATTATTTTTCCTCCTTGTTATCAGCCCATTTTTCCTCCTTGTAACAGCCCATTACACCAAATCCTCTAATTTTGGAGATATTTTGGGGGGCATGTGTAGAAAATGAGGTCCTCCACAAGCCCTTTCAACCTTGATTATTATATGTTGGTCAACATATCAATCTAGCAATAGCTGTGATGTGGTCTAATAGCCTCTTTCATTGTTGGCAAAATCTGACTCAGAAATGGAAAATGAATACTCACTGTTGAATTTGTTTCCTGCGCTCTCCAGGTGCAGACAGTCCAACAAGTGAGTGGATAATGCCCTCCCTCTTGAACTGAAGGCAGGATCCTGACTGGGCAATGGTCTTTGTCCCTAGGGAGGAGTACACATATGCCTTACCCACCCAGACCAAGGGTCTGAACAATTCACTAAGAGCCCCCTATAAAAAATGATGATGTATTATGAAAATATTATTACTTGCATGGGTAAGAATATGCTAAAACAGAAAATAGCATTGTCTCTAATTTGTAAAGAGCTTTTGCTTCCAGTACATTGAGCATAAATAAACCAGTTTAGGTTTATTGGATCTTTCAATAAACAAAAAAAATCCATAACGTTATCCAAAACTAAGGAATGATTTTCAACGGATGAGGATCTGGTTAAGTACTATAGATGGGTAGTAACTTGGAAAAACTGGTTTTCCTGACTGTTTGAATGTATAAAGATTGCCCCTGGTAGAACAAATTTCATAAACTGCAAGTTTGGCAAGCTTCTATAATTTGGACAGATGAATACAGTTCATTGCAAACAAGATGACTACTCTATTGGCCTACATTTCTTTCTTTATAGCCCTGCATGTCATACAGCTCATAAGATATTTTCTCTGGCAAAACACAAAATTCAAAATGAATTGTTCAGCATAATATCCGAGTCAATGAATTCCAGGTGGTCATCTGCATGATACCTACTTATTACACAAATTTATCTAGCTGCCCAACTCACACATGCTCACAAACTTTTGCAAAATTCTGTTCAAATGTTAGCTATGAGCAATATTGTGACATTTCTTTGTCCCACATTTTTTTACAAAGCACAAAATATTGACTGTTTATAAGAGAGCTATTTTCTTATAGGATTAAAGCACCATGCTAGAAGCCAAGAGACTTTGAGTTTTAGACATGCTTAAGTCACAAAACTGGTTAGGTGACCTTGAGCCAGTCACTCTCTTTCAGCCCTAGGAAGAAGACAATGGCAAACCATTTCTGAACAAAACAGAACAGCAACAAAACAGCAGAAACTTGTCCAGGGAGTTGCCAAACTCAATAGGGACTCAAAGATACAAAAAAAGTATAGGGTTTGGTATTAACTGTCAGACCAAAATAGATGTATTTAATATACCCTGATATAAAGTTTTAAAATTTAAAAATACAAGTAGCATTTACTGGCAGATGGGAGCAATAATTATCAAGATTGCTGCAGGCAATGAAAGAAAATTTAGCTCTTTCTTTCTGTAATTCTAAATAAAAGACCTGCTTTGAAGATGCTACACAGAACTATTAAATGATTCATTTAATGTCATATCTAGTTTGATCCTCAGAGGAGCTAACAAAAGCCAGCTACTTTAGCACTGAATACTGTTGCATTTCTTTAACGTGCTGTAGTGTTGAAACAAAAGAAAAAGCTCAGGTAAAAATCGAACTGCAGCTACCTGGTAATATGAACAAAATGATATTTACATTTTAATGTACCACTGAAGAAATAAATAACTAAAGCTCATTGTGTTAAATTTCCAAACACTATCAATTTATCTTTATTTTTCATATGAAAGATCTCAGGCATATTAACTACATATAAAATAAACACTATATAAAGTAATGCATACTGTAGAATTTCCTCCCTCTCTTTATAGTATTTATTTTTTGTAAAATATCTCAAAGAGGTAGTGAATATAAAATACAGAAGACTATATTAAAATGTTGATATTAAATTTCTTTATTTTCTTATACATTTACATGTAATTATGTATCCGCCAGTATTACTGAAGTTCAGTAATGCTGGCTGAAGAATTCTGGGAGTTGAAGTCTGCACATCTTAAATCTGCAGAGTTTGAGAAATGCTGCTATATGCCATTATTGCATTAAGAAATCAGCTTAAGACCAAAATCTTTATTGTATAAAATATTCCTTTCTCTTTTCTTTATTTCCAATACTCTTAAGTTATCTAAATACTAAAATGTCATATAATTTAATATTGTATAAATATTATTGTATAGGAACAATAAAAAATGATATATTCTATGTATTGGATAGATATTTTTAATTTTTTCTACATCATGCTGCAAAATAGGAAATAAAATATTTCTCTGCCTCTTGTTTTTCTTGAAAATAGATGGCTGTTCTCACTAGACATGGGGAAGAGAACCATAATTTTCTTCCCAAGAATGACACTAGAATTATGTTACCTTTTGATACTCCTTTTGAGAAATTATAATTCAAATAGCATAATGTTATGCTGCTACATCTTGAAATGGTAGATGGTAATTTATGCTGTTTCATCAGAATTAATCATGATCTCCTCACCTCAGTAAGATTTCTCAAAATTGAAAAAGATGCAAATTTATTTTCTTCAAACGCAGTTCTTATTCTAGTTCTGACTAGGATGGGTGTCAGCAACCTGCATGTGGTTCTTTGGGCCCTGTGCTGTGGCTCCCTGTCCATCACTGGCTGGCCCCACCCTTTGCCCTTGCCCTCCCCTCCCTCCCTCACCTGGCCTGAGAAGGTAAGGTTGACAGCAGGGGATGGAGAAGCAGCCAGGGCTGATTCTCTGGCACCTCACTCTTGCTGGAGCTTCTTCTGGCCATTGTTGGTGCTGGGCGTGCTTTGGTCACTTGGGGAGATGTGCAACCTGGACTCTGCCCCGAGACACTGGCCTGACCTGGCCACGACTGAGCTGGCCTCACAAACACAAGGGCTGGTGGGGTGGGAATGGGATCCGGGAGGAGGGGATGATGGAAAGGGGGACAGGCCCACAGGACCCAGCTGTGGCTTTAAGAAGCTCAGGACTGCAGGAAAAGAGGGCTGGCTCCAATAAACCTTGCAGGCCCACGCCGAGGGTCAGGCTCAGAGAAAGTCAGAGCGCCTTCACCAAAGATGCTTGCCCATCAGCCTCTCTCTCTCTCTCTCTCTCTCCCTCCCTCCCTCCCTCCCCCTCCCTCTTTCTCTCTTTTGTGGTGGGGCCAGGATGGTGTGCACATGGAGGGAGACCCTCCTCAAGCAAGTGACCACATGCCCCACATAGAGAAAGACTACAGAAAAAATTAGTAACTATTAATAAACCTCTCATTTATCAACTAATAGGTGGACCAATTTCAGGTCAAATTGTGAGTTCATAGACCTGTTCAAGTAGCTTTCTTGGCAATAAATAAAAGGGTTTTGCTCTTCTGCTTTTAAATCAATGTTGCCATGGTTTTGGAATTGAAGTACATTCAAGTACTATGAACCATTATAGGCACATATTATGACACTTCTATCAGTTATAAGATATATAACTGCTAAGTACTGCAAAGGAGAAGAACATAATATCAACTGTGCTAAAGAAAAGATATAGTATTTAGAAAATAGTAAAAAAAAGATGTCAAAATGGTGCAACAGGTTGACCGTCAGTAAAAAAAAAGTACCTTCACAAAGTTTTAAGAATTTCTATGATGATGGGCTTTTTTTGTGAATATCACAGTACATAAAAGCAACAGGAGGGTCTCTCTGCAACCAGACCTCCTCTGATCCTAAGGATCTTTAACTACCACTAACTAAGCACTGAAAGTGACAGACAGAATAAGCAGAAATGAAGATCTAGAAGAAAAGGGCTCACAGCAAGCCACAGCTTGACATCAAACCAAATGAAAGAAAGTAACAGTGGGAAGCTTGCATCTGACAACTGCAATTATTCTTATCCAGAATGCCCATAGTTCAATGTTAATTAAGATTCATTAGGAGTCTACACATGCGCGCACGTGCACACACACACACACACAATCTAGACTTTCTTGTGTTCAGAAACTTCTATACCTTTCTCTCTCAACCTTGTTTTCCCAAACTTTGGAAAAGCATAATTTTGCCCTCTCAGCAGAATTTTGGTTGACCACTATTCATACCATTTATTGATATTGTATTAAAAGATATGCCATATGACATGCCTAGGCAAGTCCGGCTTCATCTGGAACATGGTAGCAGTAGGTCCTTTAAGAAGAATGTTCATTTTAAGACATTTCCTGGCTTTTTTTTTAATTTTATAAAGCCTGCCCTTGAAGAGTTTATTTACACGAAACACACAAAAACCTGACTATCAGTCATTCTATCCATAGTTCTACTTAGCTACTGCTTACTTGACATACAGATGTCTACAGCCAGAAAAATAACAGTGCATTTTTTTCAGAGACTGTGATTTGGCTCAGGGCCTTGAGTTACTGGCAAGGTTTGCTTTTTATGTGCATTTTGCTTATTGTGATTTGATTGATCAGAAACACAAATTGCTGGCACCATAGTACACCACAGCTCAGCCAGCAAGCTCCTTAGCTTGCATTGCTCATATACAGATATGAGCAGAAATTTACTCTTCATAAAATGCAAGCACTGTTTCTTAATACAATTGAAAAAAAGGAATTATATCAAGATTTGATTTAGTTTTAGAGAGCTGTAGTGAGGATAATATTATATTTAACTGTCCCATAATACTCAAAGAAAAAAAAAGGTCATAGAAGGATTAATTAAAGCCTCTTTTTGCAGAGTCATAAAAAGGCTAATATGTAGAAAAGACACCTAAAGTTCTGAACCCATTTAATTTTTTATAAGGTTTTCAGAAAAACACTTGTTAACAAAATTACCATCACAGTGTTTTATCAGTTGCTATGGAGAAAATGGCACAATTTTGCTGCCCAAGTTAATTTAGTGATCCTTGTATCCAAAATTGTAGTCATATTATTTTCCATGTTTCTTTGGTTCTAGCCAAGTAAAGTGCATGCATTTTCCTTTTGCTCATCATCAGCTGGTTTTTAAATTACTGTTACTGTATATGGTTTACAGTTTTTAAAAAAAAATTTTTTTTAAATTACATTTATATGCCGCCCTTCTCCAAAGACGGCTTACAATTTTTGGGATACAACCCAATGTGCTCAGCAATAGCAATAGTTTGAAGTGGCTTACTGATCTATGCATGGGATGTGTGATTTGATTTGGAATTTGTTGTGATAGTTCTCAGGTTATAATGTTGTTCTATAATATAATAACTTAAAAAAAAACCTTTCAGTGTATAGAGTTTAAGATTTTTTAAAAAAATGTAATGATATCTATCTACTCTTAGGTGTTCTGTCCACTATCCACAATTGCAATCCAAGATAAACTGACTTTGTATCAGAGATGAAAATACTCTGATGGCTTCTTGTGGGCCCAATATCTTTTTTATGAAATTGCATGATATTATCATAGTTTTAAAGTATCTTAGTCAAGAAAATTCTCGTTTCATTCCCAAAGGCATGCCAGGGAAGGCAGCAGTAATATAATCATTTCTTTATCTTAGAAACAAATGAAGGCTTAATTCACTTTTAAGTAATTCTAAACATTTTGATAGAGAACCTGTAAGCATTAATTGCACATTGTTCATTGTGGGTGGCCAACAGTGATAGATAAATCAGTGAAATTATTAGTTCTTGATGCAGTATGAACAATTTCACATAGTTTATGATGGATTTCAAAATATGGTGGAATAAATGGTTGAATGTGCATGCCTGTTATTCTATGTGACCTCCTTCTCACAAAATCATTTCTACCACACATTTGGAATTATTAACAAAAGATGTGACTTATCTTTAATTTCTGTCTTGTTATTCACAAATCTCCTTAGTATTTATGTAGTTTTAACATAAGATTGAATCCTAATTAACAGGCAATCAAGCCAGCCATCTGGAAAATCAGTTCATACTCACCCAAGGGCCAACACAGATGTGATATAAGATACACAGAGAAATAATTATTTGATTGCATTAGGGAGAGAGGAAAGTTTTGCTATCAAAATTCTATCACCAAAAATGTTCTTTTCCACACAAAGGTAGTGTTCATTGGTACAAACAATTCTTTATTCTGTATATTTACGAAACATCTTAAATGGTATAGAGTTAAGACCATATGCGATGAATGAATTGAAACTTTAATTTTTTAAAAAGAAATAAGAGCAATACAAGACAGATTTCAATTTCAGCCAGCCAGTGAAGAGAGAGAAAAATGAATATATATTGAAAAATGAAGGATTATGTGTTTATAGTTATGTATAACAACATTAGATTATGTAAATTGGATTAATTTAGTAATGCTCATTGTATTATCATTGCTTTTGTATCAGAGAGGTTTTTTTAAAATTGTATCATTGAAGAAGTGGACCAGCTCATATCTCCAGGGATAAAATAAGATGCAGTTACTGAAGATCCTACAAATGGGACCTGTCAATTACATAGTCAGTAGAGATGGGCTGAATCCATGGCCTTTTGAAGCTAATCAAAGGCTTGGACAGATTTATATCTGAAAAGACCATTTTAATTGAGACAACAGCCATGTGGGAATAATCTCTATGTTTCTTTTCTGTTCAAAATCAGAATTTCCCTTGATACTATTAAAGCAGCAAACAAAGAACTATCAGAAGTCATTCTACATCTTTCCTGCATCATTATGTTTATTCTGTCAGTAGTTTAGCTGCCCTGTTGAGCTATGATTGACTCCATCTCTCTCAGGAGTCACCAATATTTATCAATGGGTCAGTTCATCTATTCTGATGTCTTAACCCTAACATCCACAAAGCTGATAATGCTCTCCTTATTGGGTTATTTAATGCTATAAATGACTGAACTTTAAATATTAAAAACTAGCAAAAACTAATCCTTCTTTAGCATCTGCTTTCTGCTGTGCTGACCTCCTGGGGGGGGGATTTTAAATTTTATAATGTTTACTGGGATTTTTAGTGAAATTGGGCTTGTGACTGTTTAATATTTTTTTAAGTAACTTATTGTTCATTGTTTGGTTTTAGTTGTGAGCCGCCCTGAGTCTTTGGAGATGGGGCGGCATACAAGTCCAAGTAATAAATAACTAAATAACTAAATAACTAAATAACTAAATAACTAACTAATTAATTAATTAATTAATTAATTAATTAATTAAAAATGCAGGCTGTAGTCTAAAATAGTACAAGTTAAATCTTTATCTGTCTCCATAATGAAGGAAAGAAAGGCTGCAGTTGAGTAACATGATAACTATGGAAATCAGTTTCAAATATTTATTTTTGTTTATTATTTATTAATTAAATTATTTGCCACCCATCTTGCCATAAGGCAATTCTTTATTGAGTTTTGGTGAGTCAGTACATCTCAGTCCAACCCAAGAGTCCTTATTGTGAAGATAAAATGGAAACAGATAATTATAGATGCCATTTTGGAATTCACAAGCAAGTTTGACTTTCTTTGGTTAACTTTTTAGTCTTGTTCTGGTATTCAGTTATTCATACATATTTGAATATATGTAAAGGAAAAGAGTAATAATTTAACGCTATAGCCATTCAGGCACTATGTCAGAAAGGAAAGGGAAGGGAAGGGAAAAAGACTCCATGCAATATTTTAAGTCACTGAGGATCGGATCTCTACAAGTAATCTCCTTTTTTAGACTTTTAGTCCCATCAGAGAAATAAATGGCCCACCATCATCCACAGGTGAACTATATGAATAATGAATATCGAAAGAGGCTTTTCAATGACTTGATTATCTTCTATTTTCTGCTTCATTCTCAGGAGCTTTGAAGCCTATTAATCGGACATTAATTAGAACATTTGAAGAAAAGAATCTTTGTAATTTTAGTATGATCTTTACCACAAATGAGGATTGCAAGCCAAATTCCTTCTAGAAAAGTTATATTACAGTACAAAATAAAATATAAAAATATAACAATATAGTACCCAACTTACTATTAAAACACTCTACCCACGTGGCTTACATTATAGTTATGTATTAGCTATTATTATGTATTATCCATCCTTTTATAACTTTCAGATCAGACAATGTTTCTTTTGGCATTTTGATTGTTCAGTTCTCGTCTACTACTTTCTTTCTCCATATATAATTTTGAAAAAAAACATTAAGATTATACACCACATACATTTCTAAACTCATCTCCCTTTTCCATTTTCACATCTGCATCTATATGTTCATTAAATTATATATTATATAAGTATACATATAGGATTAATATCAAATGTGGGGCTTCATTAACATGCATTTGTACTTATAGTACTTTTTCTTCCATGTTTCTCTTTCCCCAACCCAGTTTAATTTTATCTATCCCTAACTAGTATGTAAAACTGCAGAAAGTCTCATCTTAATTTATTATGTCATATAGATACATTATCTTATATTGGAATCCACTATGCTTGGTGGATTCCTTATGCATCCCTATTTATGGCTTTGGAGAAATATAGTTTGAAATGTTTGAATACAATGGCTCAGATTTTGAGGTGAAATGCAGAATGAAATACTCTGGCTATCCCAAACTACTTTGAGGCAAGCACTTTCAACCTTGAATACTGACTTTGACATAGTGTGGATCTGAAAAAGGTATAACTTCATCTGATCTGCCATATATTTTTAGAAGTTCAACTGATGTGGTAAAATTTTGTTTGTTACTTGCTAGCAACTCTGGCTGCACAGACAAATTATTCTCTGAACTGGACAACAAATCCACATTCTTTAAAATTATACATTCTATATGCATATTTCACTAATACACTTTTTTCCAATGTTTTCCCAATATGTTAATTTTTGCAATATGAAGTTTTTGTTCTGTGAGTGGCAATGCATAATTCAACAAAGTCTGCAGTTCAAAGAATAACCATATTCTGATTCTATGTACTGTAACTAGGAAGCATAAAATAAGGATCAAGCAAAACCATTTCTGCAACATTTTGAAACAACAAAAAATGGTTTTCTTCCCAATGATCTTCAGTTCAATCCCTGAGGAACTAATTTCTTTCTTAAATTTTGCCTTAAGAGGCAAAATTCAATTAGATGGACAGATAATATAATATAGGTAATTTTTTGCTCTTCGGAATCCATCACCCAGCTCACAAACTTTATGCATTCAAGGAGAGATGTATCTTAGATGTATAGTACATCTTTCATTTTTATATCACCAGGAAAATTCCAAGCGGAGGAGATACATTTAATTTGGAAGTTTATCAAACTTAGGCTCAGGCAAGTTTCCATGGGTATACAAATGTAAAAGAATAGTATGCAAGATTACAGTATGACTATGTCATGATGGACTATGCGGTGAAGAATAAACCTGTTTCTTTTTCTATCTATCTATTCTTAAATGCATTTGCAAGAAAGAATTTGGTTTACCTTACAAGCAGCAAATATCACTAAAGATCAATAAGCTTGATGTTAACTTTTCATTGAACAGTCTAAGGCACCATATACCTAAACCCTGGCATTACCTGAATAAAATTGGCATTTTTAGGTGCTCAATATTGTCCTAGATAGTTCTGTGAACAAATAATTAGATTTGGTATAGTTAAAACAATTTGGTTGTGACACTGCACACAAACATGCACTCTTACAAATCTTTGGCAATCAGAATTTGCAATGTGGTTTTCTTGCAAATAAGAAATGTTTTAACTTGTCCTTAGAATAGCTCTTGTGCTCTGACTTTTACTCAGTTGGGATTAGTGAAGTGTTTTCACACTGGAAAAAATTAATCCAGATTCATGTTTTATGCAAAGATGCACACTGAAAACAAGCTATTCATTTTATGTTGCATAAAATGGCAAAAATATGTAGAAAACTGCAAGTATGGACATCATTTTCCTCCCCTTCCCCCTTCTCTTCCTCCTCTCCCTCCCACTGCTTCAATATATGCCATCTTCTGTAGTGCAACTGAGAAACTACTGATGGAAAGAAATTTAAAAACTTGTCCCTAGAAAGCCTCAGCCTTGAACATAATCTCTATCACTCCCCACACCAGATAATGTATTTTAAAAAAATCAGGAACTCTGTCAAGTATCTGCTGATATCATATCTGGCTTGGCCTTAATAGGTCTTTCTCAGCATGGAAGTCTAAGCAGGCACAGGGGTCCCCAAACTCTTCAAATCATCAATCCCTTCATGTTGTTGTGGTTCACCGGCAGCTGGTGCAGATGGCAGTGGAATTGGACAGTGAGGAGGAAAGGGGACCAGTCAGGGAGTCTGGAGAGGACTTGGATGAGGGTCCTGCATCTGATGTAGGGATGGGGCCAGGACCATCTGGGAGTGGGGTGCTACCTTCTGAGCCTTTGGAGTCTGGCAGCAGTGAAGCAGAGGACCCAGGGGAGCCTGTTGCCAGTGCACATGTGCACAGAGCTGCTAGAAGGCGAGAGCAGCTGAAACAGAAGGGGCGACTCAATGATGAAATCTTTGCAGGAAGCAAAGCAGTTTGAAAGATTCCAAGTCCTCCTGGAAGCTCTGTGTACTCTGGTTGGTTTTTTTTCTGGTACTTCAGTTGGTTTCTATTATAATTAATTGGATACTTCTGTTTTTGGCAGCATTCCACAGCACTGAAAGGCGTGTGCTTATCTTGGGGAACTGATTAGTTTTGGCTGGGAATGGAAGTAATTCCCAGCGTTGCAATAAAATAAGTTTTGCTTTTAACCCAAGTTTGTGTTTCATTACGTTTGACAAAGCTTGGGTCAGAACACATGCTTCAGATTGTTCATTGGCCCCCAAATATTTATTATATGAAGATAATTTAATAAATATTGCTTTAACTAATAATAATAATAATAATAATAATAATGATGATGATGATGATGATATTTGTGATATATTTTTAAATGTTCAGTTGACTGAATTTCATGTTTAAATGAATAAAACAACAATAATAGATAGACCTATTAACCACTGGGGATCAGCGTTGACCACTGTGGGGAACTCTGGATTAGGAGATAGATTATCAGCAAAAACTAAAGAGCCTCCAAGCATTAACATTTGAAAAAACCACAATGCATGAACCCACTGAAACAATAAGAATGAATACAAATTCTAGAAGGCAAATTGCCTTTCAGACAGGAAACACATATTCTGTGATTTGTCAGCAGTTCAAAACTTTTCCTGTTATTCAGAGATACATAAAACAAAGAAAAAAGATTAAACTTTTTAAATAGAAGGATGTTCTCATTTGTTCGTTCAATAAACTTGCTTTTAAGGATATTCCCTAATAGGTTCACAATCACAAACAGTATTAGAAGTCACAATAAACTACTTAGTAATTTTAGACATCAACCTAGCAAAAGAAATATAGAATCAAATAGAACAATCAGAGTTACAGGAATGTAGAAGCTTGTTACTCCCCTCAAAGGCAATTTTAAATAAATAAATAAAAAATTAAAAGCTTCTCAAAGAAAAATAGAAGCAAATATATCTGCATTTTAAAGGAAGACTTTATTTTATATATTTTAAAATATTCTTTTCTTTTCTGATGTAAAATTGAAAGGGGCTAAGGGGTAAAACATACAGTTAGTATTGCTTTTAAACATTGTCATATTAAAAGAAGAATAAACAACATTTGAATCTTGGAGCAGATTTTAAACAATTCCCTTTAAAACCTTTGTAAAGAAAAGGTGTTTAAATTATAAAAACAGTATAAATGTTCAGAATTAGATAAGATTGTCTGGGACAGAGGATCTAGAGGCACAACTCATATTCTGGCATTTCACTGATTTGGTCTTTCGGTTAAGCACCAGGCTAGAAAACAGTATTCAGTGAATTCTACTTTAAGAGTGAATGACGACTGGTGATTTTGTCTGAATTACTCTCTTTCAGCCCAACTCACCTCACAGGGAAAAAATAGGAGGAGGAAGGACTATTAGGTATGTTTACCACATTGGGTTAATTATAAAAATAGTTAAGGGAATTTGTAAGATTAGACAACCATTTGTCCGGAATGGTATAGGGAATCCTGCTTGAGTAAGGGATTGAACTAGAAGACTTCCAAGATCCCTTCCAACTTTGTTATTGTTTATTTTAAGGAATCTAATAGTCGCCTGTGGTCACTTTATAGACAGCATAATGGCAACATAGTAAGCAAGTAAGTGAGTGAGTGAGTAACTGAGTAATAGCACAATGCCCCATACATGCAACTCAGAGCAAAATCTGGTCACCATATTTTTTCTCTATTTACAGTTGTTCATATACTGAGCCGATATCATGCTTATTGAGTCAAGAATATTATCAGAGTGGCCAGCTGTTATGAAGTATAACAGGGTGTCAAACTCAATTTCATTGAGGGCCACATCAGGGCTGCCATTGATCTCTGGGGGCTGGGTGGGTATGGCCAGCTGGATGGGTGCAGCCAGCGGGGTGGGCATGGCCATCTGGGTGGCTGTGGCCAGCTTGACATCACTCCTCAAACTGCTGGCATGTTTCCTCTTCTTACTGGCTAGACTGTGCCAAAACTACGTTGGCCTCATCTTTCCTCTTCGCTCCGGGTAAACTGGGCCAAAGCTACCCTGGCCTGATCTTTCTTATCACTGGATAGACTGGCCTGAAGCCACACTGGCCTAATCTTTCCACTTCACATTGGGTAGACCAGGACGGCCCTGCAGGCTGGATCCGACCACATCGCGAGCCAAATCCGGTCCACAGGCTTTAAGTTTGACACCCCTGAAGTATAAGAAGCTGATTTCAGCTTTAGTCCTCAAAGTAGCCTCTACTGAAATATCTATACCTCCAGTGATATATACAATGAAGAATTCCTGATTGGTTACTATCTTAACTAGACCAGGGGTTGCCAACCTTTTGGACCTCAGGGACCACCAAACTTATAATTTTAAATCCTGCAGACCAGAGACCCTGGGAAAATCCCAAAAAAAGTCTGCAGGAAAATTCCCCACCCATTTTCATACCAGTCGTTCATTCTTTATTTGGGATCACAGGATACCATCTCCAGCTCCATTCTCAGGGGGAGAGAGAGAGAGAGGAAAGAGAGAGAGATAGAGAGAAAGCAAAAGAGAGAGAGAGAGAGCGTGAAAAAGAGGGAGAGAGAGAGTGAAAGAAAACAAAAGAGAGAGAGAGAGAGAGACTTTTGGCTCCATGCAAGGAAAGCAGCAGAAGCAGCAAAAGTCTTTCTTTCTCTCCCCCAAACTCCACCAGAAATGAGTCTTTGTGACACTTGTCATGCCAGCTCAGCCTCTTGGAGCAGGATGCCTTGCAGGGTCCCAAAGACTCATTTCTGGTGGAGTTCGGGAGAGAGAGAGAAAGACTTTTGCTGCTTTCCTTGTGTGCAGCCAAAAGCAGTAGAAGAAAGAAGCAGAAAGAAGCAGCCCAATGGCCAGGTGAGGTGCCTGGGGCAATTGGGGCAAGTTCCCTGCTCCTTCCTTTACCTCCTCACCTCTCTACCTCATGTTGTTCTCAATGCAAGCAATGCAAGTCTTGTGTTCCCGCGCAGCCTGGATTAATAGCTTTGGGGGGTGCTTTTGGGGGTGACATTTCTCTGCGGACCACCATAATATTCTCGCGGACTACCAGTGGTCCCCGGCCCACTGGTTGGTGAGCACTGAGCTAGACTGTTCTCAAAATGGATAAAACTTCTGTTGTGATTCCCCATTGAAAATGACGTATGATATACCCAATTTTCAAAAAGGGCAGTAGGCAAAAGACATATAGTAGAACCTGGTCACAACCATAATTTGTTCCATAACTTTCAAAGTTCCATAACTTTGAACCTAATTTTGGAAATTTGGCACTTACAAAAAAAATGGCATGGAAGGGAAAATTGACCACAAAAAAAAAAAATTGTGAATTTTTTGGTCAGAACCCAATTTGGTCAGAAGCGTTCATGACCAGAGGTTCTACTGTATTTTGGAATCCTTGGTAATTTCTGAACCATTGTTTCCTTGTAGATGTTTCATTACCCAACTAAGTAATATAATCAGTGTGGGGTTTGCTTTGTGTTAATGTGCAATAGCTTGCCTTACCACTATTGGTGGAGTGTGGTTTTCTCCTTAATTAGGGTATTGTTTTCTGCTTGATTGTTTGTCTGGGGGTAATCCCTGTTTATATGAGTGTTGATTGCTGGAGACTGTATGTTCTGGTCTTTTGCTTTCCTTCTTAGGTTTTTTATTGTCTCTTTTGAATGGCTGGTAAACGTGATTTATCTCTGTGTCTATTGATGACTGATTTTTCTGAATACCAAGTTTCCAGGAATTTCCTAGCATGTTTGATTTTTGCTTGGTCCAGGATGCTCACAATTTCCAAGTTGAAACAATGGTTGAGTTTGTCCATATAGTTTGAGATGTGTTGTGAGATTGAGAACCAGGGACTCTGCAGTTTAATCCTGCAGATATATTATGGTTTCTAACATAAAAGAATATTCTTTTATGTTAGAAACCATAATCCAATTCTGTGTGCCACTCCATAACCTGCATCTTTCTTCCAAATACTCATTCATAGATTTAGCATATTAAAATTTTAAATGCAAATATACTGTTATGAAGTTTTTATCTATTTAATTTTTGGGGGGAGAAAGTTTATCCTTCCTGGCTTCCCCAAATACCAGTAAATATAAAACTGGGATTTTTGTTTTGGTCTTAGTAAAGGGAGCCTAATTAGCAATCGAGGATGCCTGCAGTAAGAGTTGTTATTTTTTTAAAAAGGTGACACAAGTACTAGAAATTCTTCTTTCCCATTTCTGAGTTTGAAAGTTAATTGGATTATCCAGCAATCTTTACAACTAAGTGGTATTCAGGAGTTTTAAAAAGAGATTTAAATTACTTGGCACCAATAGCACCTTCAGAAACAATCAAGATAATAGATGCCACCAATTTCCCTGTTATTGATTAAGTGTTTGGTTCCTATCTTTTGTTCAGACTATGCAACTAAAGCATGATAGCACAATTTTCCCCCAATTTAGCAGTATAGTTACATATTTTTATCCTGTAACTTTTGCTAGTTCTAGAGACTTCCAAACCTTGGATCTCTTCTGAGGAACAATATTAGTGAATGTAGAAATATTTTGTTTAGTCTGATTTTTAAAAAATGAATCAGCCTAGTTTGTACTTTCTGGGCTATTATGTGGCCACTATGTGATATTATTTCTTATATACACTTTTTAAATTTTTTCTTAGAGGGTTTTCAAAACCAACCATATAAACAAACACAGCTGAGGGTATATACTTAAAATACTTAAGAACATGCATATTTCAGGAGAAAATGTATGTGTGTTTTTGTAACATCAAAACATATGTGTTATTTAGGCTGGCATAAAATACAACCAATGACATAAAGTGTTTAATTAAAATTAATGTATTGCTTTTTCTGTTTTTGGCTTTCTGATTAATATTTTGTTCCTTGAATATGCTTCCATACTTTTATTTAGCCCTATAATATAGTCAACTTGATTATTGGCCATGAGGTAAATACTTTCTGTAGGGAATGTATCATTAGCAATAATATTCTATTCTATTCTATTCTGAGCAAGCTAAGAGACCTTTTCAAAGAATTATTACATATGCAGATTCAGTAAAGCAAGACAAAGAGAAGGTTCACATTTGATTTAATATTTTACAAAGTTAAAGGAAATGGGAGAAGGAAAAATCCAAGTCTAAACTGAAAATGATGTGGTCAGAATGATATAGTTTTGAAAATGGATGGTTTCAAAAAAATTGCATTGAGGGATAGAAAAAAAAGGACAGCATCATGAATTACCCAGACCTATGGAGCTCAGCCAACATAATTTTGTGACAGATACTATAAAGCCCTCCATAAAAATACTAATGAGTGGTTCCTCAACTGCATCTGTGATAAAGACAATATTAAACAGAATTCACTGACAAACAGCTAGCTCTGTTGTACCTGACCCAGCTGAGTATTCTACCAATATGTAGGACTTTGTTTTACAGGATTAATAAAATCCAGAGAGCTAAATGGGAAAAAACCCTGTCTTCACTAGGTGAAAATGCAATTTAATGATAGAAGTATTAAAAATTCCACGACATCATTAGACCTGTGATTAAATATGTTCAGAAGGAATCATACTCAGAGAAGACAATTGCATGGGAAAATACAAAGGATACCAAGAACAACATCTGTAAGATTATGTATTCTTTACTCCTTTTGAGACATAACTAGGAAACTCACCAATTATCTCCAAAATAAAAGCATACCACGATCAAACTCAGAACACAAATTCTGGCCAATATGCTGATTAAATAAGCCATGGTCATAAATCAACTTTTTTTATAACTCATGGTTGTTTTAAATCACAATAGATTAAAAAAAACTACACTAGTTTGTAATAAAACATGTTCAAATATTAACTTGTGTGCATAAAAGTATCATTTTTTTTAGAATTTTGCAAACAGAAAAATATTTGCTATTAATGAATTAATATCTATTATAGCCAAGGGCCAGATATAAAAGGTAGTACCTGGCTTTGGCTATAATTGAGATTTCCTTCCTTCCTTCCTTCCTTCCTTCCTTCCTTCCTTCCTTCCTTCCTTCCTTCCTTCCTTCCTTCCTTCCTTCCCTCCTCCCTCTCTCCCTCCCTCCCTCTCTCCCTCCCTTCTTCTATAAATAGCAGCTATCAGTATCCTGCTAATCTTGGCAGATTTTGAAAAAAACTAAGATTTGCATGTAGTTTGGGAGACTACCATAAAATCCCATGGCACCAGATTAGATTGGGTATTTGGAAAAACAACCCAGTCATAAAGGGCAACTATTTCCATATGATTGCCAAGAAATCTTGGGCATGTCACCAGGAATTAAGCTCAGTTTGAGAGAGATCTCACCTTACCTCATGTTCTTTAAGCACATTTGGGTTAGTAAATTGCATCACAAGATTTGAAGAAGTACTAAGTAAGATTCCTGTACAAATCCACTCTGACCTTTGAGAAAAGTGAATGAGCATGAGGTAATACTGTACAGGTACAAAATCAGATTTCTGATGTTGGAAGAGTTCCATAAAGCTGAAGCATGTTATGGATAGCTTCATAATTGGCACGCAATGCAAGTACTGTCATTATAGTATTTCATAACAAATAATGTTATGCTGCTGATAACTAAGCTAGAAATTCTGCATTTCTCTGTGATATATAATTTAAATGATATGTGTCTCCCAAATGGATAATATGTCTTTTAGGAGGGCTATTAATTTAGAACATCATTCTATTTATAATCAATCGACAAAATGAATTACACGCATGCAGTATACATTGGCACACCATCAGTTTTGTGAGTTTTGAATGTGGACTTATTAAATAATGATTTTCTTTTTTTAATACAGTATAATATTATTCCAGCTCTCATATTTAGCTAGCTTTTTCTAGCTAGAAAAAAAGGTACTTTTGAAAGGCATTCAACAGAAAGTTCATATAGATATGGTCTAATTACACACTAACGTATTTTGTTCACTGTTGAAATATACATGTCATAACATCTAATTTAAGACAAATGTTGAATTTCATCTGTCATATAGTTTGTGAATACCAAGAGATAGGCAGATACACACAAACAGACCTGCAATTACATACACCGTAACTAAATAAACATATATATTTATCAATCTAGCTATGCATTCAGATGGGTAACAGAAATAAAGGTTTCTGAGATTTATACATAAATACTGAAATGCTTATATTGCCATCTAAATTCACCAGCATTGACTCATAAATGTATCTAAAATTGACAATATTTTAAATAGAAGATGACATCTGATTGCATTCCACATTTTTCATGACATAAGGAACCGAAGACATAAGACAAAGTTATACAAAGACATCTGATTAAAAAGACCACCCAGGAATTGGAAATATTTGTTTGTAATGCTAATGGTGGCAGTTATAGCAGATAACAGACAATCAGAGTTGGAAGGGACCTTGTAGGTCATCTAGTCCAACCCCCCACCCAAGCGGAGACCCTACACCATTTCTGACAGATGGCAGTCCAATCTCTTCTTGAAAGTGTCAAGTGATGGCGCTCCCACAACTTCCAAGGGCAAGCTGTTCCATTGATTGATTGTTCTCACTGTCAGAAAGTTTCTCCTTATTTCCAGGTTAAATATCTCCTTGTTCAGTTTCCATCCATTATTCCTTGTCTGGCCTACAGGTGCTTTAGAAAATAGCTTGACCCCTTCCTCTCTGTGACAGCCCCTCAAATATTGGAAGACTGCTATCATATCTCCCCTGGTCCTTCTCTTTACTAGATTAGCCAAGCCCAGTTCCTGTAACCGTTCTTCAAATGTTTTACTCTCCCTAATCATCCTGGTTGCTATTCTCTGTACTTTTTCTAGAGTCTCAACATCTTTTTTGTAATGTGGTGAACAGAACTGGATGCAGTACTCTAGATGTGGTCTTACTAAGGCTTTATAGAGTGGTATTAGTACCTTCCTTGATCTTGATTGTATCCCTCTGTTAATACAATTTAGGATTGCATTAGCTTTTTTGGCTGCTGCTGCTGCACACTGCTGGCTCATATTTAGCTGGTTGTCCAGTAAGACTCCAAGATCCCTCTCACAGTTACTGCTATTGAGCCTGGTTTCACCCAGTCTATAAGTATACTTCTGATTTTTCTTGCCTAAGTGTAGGACTTTACTTTTCTGTACATGAATTTCATTTTGTTAGAAACGGCCCAGTGTTCTAGTCTGTCAAGATCCATCTGGATCTTGACCCTATCTTCTTGTGTGTTAGTTATTCCTGTCAGCTTAGTATCATCTGCAAATTTGGTAAGTTCCCCTTCTATTCCCTCATCTAAGTCGTTAAAGAAGATATTGAAGAGTACTGGGCCTAAGACAGAACCTTGTGGCACCCCACTGCTTATTTCCCTCCATGTAGACTTAGACCCATTAAGGACTACTCGTTGAGTACGGTTTGTCAGCCAGTTGTGGGTCCATCTAGTGGTGGTGCAATCTATTCCACTTTTTTCTAGCTTACTAAGAAGTAGGTTGGGGTCTACTCTGTCAAATGCCTTGCTGAAATCTAAACGTATTATGTCCACAGTATTTTGCTGGTCTACTAATTTAATCACTATGTTGAACAATGAAATAAGATTGGTTTGGCATGATCTGTTCTTAATAAATTCATGCTAACTGCTAGTTATTACTTATTGTTGGGATATTAGAGGCAAGTACAAAGTGACCACAGTTTGGTTTCTTTAGCTGCGTGATTTTATTGATTTTATTTCTGTTCTTGATAAGTTGTATTTTTTAATATTATCAGAAGAAAATAGGGATACCTGTGTGAAAGATGCCTCAAGAAGAATCTGGATTTTTCTCTCTCTCTTTACCTGTGTGTCTGGAGCCAATGAATTAAATGCCTGTCTATATTATATAGTTCAGGTATTGTTGAGTTGTGCCATTGTGCTTGAAGAGAAATCTTTAACTGGTTTTTTTGCATTCCTAAAGGAGTTAAAGTCAGAGGGGTCAGCATAAGGTAAGAAGAAAAGTTGCAAACATGGCGGTACTTTTCAATACCTTTTGGAGAAAAAAGGCTTTTAAACAAAGAAGCTGTCACTAATTATCACCAATTTAGCTTTGTGTGCTATGCATTAATTTTGTTGCCCCAAATAATGCAAAAAATTCAGCTATGGTGGGGAAATATTTTTAGCTTAATTTTCTTTTTCCAGCATTTTCTTTTTAATGCTTTTTCATTGTCCAATGTATCATTTTCCATCCACATCTGTCCTGATCTAGAACATACTTTTTATCTTTCATTCTTGGAATTTGTCTGATCATATATATAAACATACGGGCAAAAGTGATCAAGCTTTATTTCACTTACCATATTCTTCTTTCCCTTTAATAAAGCAGTAATTTAATCCCAACTTGGATATACAGTAGACTCAAGGGGACACATTCCACATTCAAATATATTCTCCATTTTCCAAAGAAGTCTAATTATATGAAGATTCATTTAAATACCCATAAAATCAAATAAATTCTATTGAGGTCATTTATGTAACTATAAACATTTAATTGTGTCAAGCAGCACATCAAAGCTATTGTATCTGCATTTTCTAAAGACACTCGTGACCTCATTACTGAAGATTTACTTAAAGATTATGCTTCATTAGTGCTCCTTAAGGGAAAAAAAAATATCTGAGCATTTTCTTTGCACATGGGCAGAATTAAGAGGAAACATCAAACTATCTGTTTGCCCTCATTATTTACTAAAGACCTAATCCAGTGATGTCAGCATAGAGTAGCACATTTTGAACGCTCCATTATCTACAAAGACAAATGCATCTGCCACTGGATTCTAAATAAGATTACAACCAAATAATGGCACACCTTTCTCTTTCTTCCTTTTTCTTACAAACAAATATATAATTTGTGCAATCTATAGGCATATAGGTATGCAGAGAAACCAAACAATCTAAAAGTCTTCCATGCTTGCACAATTGTTTATCAATAAACATATTGCTAAAGAAGCAATATTGAAAATTGTCCCATGAGTTTTTTTGTACATCTCTTGACATTTTATACAGAAATTATATCCAACAGAGAAATTTCAATAAGCAAACTTTGCAATGCATTAAGAAGGATGGACATTCTTGTCAAGAAACTAACTTTTCCTGAATAATAGCCTGTAAAAACTGTACCAAATTAATTCCATGGAGCTAGAGAATCAATTCTTATTGTAGATTTTCTGGCAGAGAAAATTTTAAAATAGCACTTGACAACTTCAGTATAACTATGCATATTAAAGTTCTCTATACTTCATTGATTCTAAACATTTTTGCATCACTCCTTGATTAATGGTTAGCAATGATATGCTACAAAGAACTCAAGAAGTGACAGGATATAGAGAAAGAATTCACACATCAAATTTTCTAAAAATGTACCTGTGATTACTTCATCCTTGTCTTGCTTATTTCAGTTATTAGGTGGCATAGCCTAATTTAAATGATTAAACAATTTGATATTAAACAATAATATGATATGTTGAGCTTGCTTTTTTTCTGATTTAACGTTTCAATCTCTTTCTGATTTGGTTTAAAACAACTCTGTATAAAGCCAGGTATTGGCAATTTCAGTGTAACAACTGCCCTTGGCTAAATTTAAACTTCTTGGCACAGATGTTTTAGTAAGAGCTATCTCTTCCTTCACTTGGCCAGTTGCCTGTGGTAGAAAGACAAAATGTATATATGTGTGAGAAGATCAAAAAGAGAAAGAGGCTAACAGAAAGAGAGGGAAAGGATGCTCCAGAAAGTGAATATATTTTGCTTCTGGTCACACTGAAACCTGGAGAGCCCAAACTGGCCTATAATAAATGTCAAATGAAGAAAAGAAAAGAGACAAGGCAAAGTAAAGTATCACATGGTCTGTAGATTTAAAACAAAAAAGCAGGCAAAGCAGATATTCATAAAAACTGGCAATGAACAGCAAAATTGAAGAATGATACAAAGGGGCTAATTCTGGGTGCATAAGATTAAGTCTTAAGAACAAAAGCATCCAGAACTGAGAACAAAGCAACACACAACAAATCCTGCCATGTAAAGAAGCTGAAGAAACAGTGAACCATCTAGTTAGCTGTTGTAAGAAGATTGTGCAAACTGACTACAAATGAAGGCATGACAAAGTAGCAAAAATGGTGCATCGGAAGATCTGAAAGAAACACCATTTGCCTCAGGCAAGAACTGGTGGGACCACAAAATAGAGAAAGTCATAGGAAATGAAGAAGCTAAAGTGCTCTGGAAGGTACCAATAGTAATAGCCAATCCCCAGCCACTTGAATACTATCAGCATTAACAAAAATCACCACCAGTCAATTGCAAAAGGCAACTTAAACCTTGTGACATACCTACAACACCAGCAAACAATATCTGCCTATCCCAGGTCCTTATGAACGACTCAAGAGGTTGATAAAAATGACAAATCCGCTCTAAATATCTAGCTGACAACCATAACAATATGTGTATGCTAGGATGGGATAGGTTGTATGTGAATGAAGTTGGAGATGAGAGAGAGCTCCTGGCACTGATAATTAATGCTGAAATGCCACAGGAGCTTGTTTCCTCATTTTCTCCTGATTGGGTGATTGGGCTGGGACTCACAAGCCAGTATAAACATGGCCATGAACAGGGAATGGGGGAAGGCTTGAAAGTGATGGGAGTATGCTATAAAATTCCAATAGTGATAGGCAGAGAGAATAGTGATACAGCGAGAGTCGATAAACAAGCCACAGATATCTTGCTTTTATGGCATATTCTCGGTTCCCAGACTCAACTCCAGGCCCTGATTGGCACAACTATTTGTTAATATATTTTTTTAATCACACAGTAAAACATACTGTGAATGTTCTAAATGCTTTCAAACTGTAAAGCATGTACATGACCAGATTGTGTCAGGATATAATTGCAACAAACAAACCAACAAGTAACTCTGCATAATCTGTAGAAAGTGTGAGTGATAGAAAAAGTTGTGAATTGAAATCCAAGTCATTTAGCAGATATTAAAGCACAGAGCCTGTGACTACACTACAAGGATATATATCCTAGGAAGGAAATGAATTGCAATCCATAGAGATGGTCTGTTCATGGTCAGTTTGTCCATATTATATAATCATCTTTTTAAAATGATCATTGATAAAATGATTTGCCTGCTAAACTCACGTATATTCAGATTGTTCCAATTTTCACCACTAAAATTAGAGCCCCCTTTTTTTCATAAAGGAAGAATACTAATAAACTTGTCTGCTATTCTTGTATGAACAATGATCCTTGCTAGGGTGCTAGTATTACCACTACTATTATTAACATTCATACCTTCTTTTGCTTATATAAGAACTCCCATTATCCTACAACAATAAAATTAAATGTAAAACAAGCTTCACAACAAAACTGTCCTATGTTCCAAATATATCAACTTTCTGTGATCACAAAATGTTGTTTTGGAATCTTCCTAATGTTGAATTATGTATACATCTCATCTGCTGTTGAGTTACAAGGTTAAAAAAAAGAGAAAACATTTTTTTGGAATACTGATTTACAGAACACTATGTGTTTCTGTACTTCATTATCTATGTTATAAGAACTGTAAAATTAAAGAAATGAATACCTGTAAAAACCTACAAGCCAACTGATTTCACTCTGTGCTTTTCAGAACTGATATTCAATGATATTTGTGAACCAGATGTATATGAAATTCTGAACTAGGAAAAAAAGGCTGTATTTCATCATTGGAAAGAAGAAAGAAACCACATTTTGAAATGAAAGTTTATAAACTGGATTGGATCCACATTGTTCATTTTTTCTTCTTTATCATTCTAACAATCAGGTTTGAAACATGGGAACAAATGCATCAACAATCATATGAGAAATGTAAAGCAACTTTCCCAGAATCATGATTTTCATTGTGCTGACTATCAAATTCTGTCTGAACGTTTGACTGAAGATGATGGTATAGTCAAAAGGACTGACAGTAACATGAAAATTAAACTTCGTGGTTGATTAGTTTGTAAACCCCTTTTAAAAACATCTTGTTGGAGATACTAGCCTGTATAACAGTTTACTCTTTTGAACTAAAACCTTTCATTTTTTAAAATGGTGATTGTAGCAAAACAGATGTTGGAACCTACCTTTCGGGAATGGATTTCTTTCACGTACAATGGAAGTAGAAATTCAGATATCCCTTCAAGTCGAATTCCTTTTTTGGTGACTCTGAGATTTCCCATTCCATCCTGGAAATGATAATACACAAATGTGTCTATTCATGGCTTATTTGGGAAGCTAATCACTATAAACAATACATTATTTCCCCCCATTAAAGTTTGTCTAGAAGGTGAATTTCAAAAATAGTGTAAGTATAGGAGAAATAAAAAGCTGTTGTTTGATAAAACAAGATGCACATTGCACAATATTTATTGTTTGGTCCATTGACTACAGATCATAATTAAAAATCATTCAGCAGATACATTTGGGGATATAATTTAAAGAACTCATGTATGCCTTATCTCGTCACAGAAGTAACGTGTATGGATCTGTATGTATTAGCCATCTTTAGCCTGAAAGTCAACATTGAAAACTATAAAAAAGGAAGGGGAAGAAAAGCCATATAAAACTCATCAGGCCTTAATGCAACCTTTCAGATGGATTCCTCATTGACACTGGGTCAACTTTCACTCTAGTAGTGATTTGGAGGAAAGTAAATAAAATCAGGGCCTGAGACCCTGCCTTCTAGTTTACAGTAAAATATATCTTTCTCTGTACTTTGTACTTGTCTTCCATATGGATGGAATACTTCTACTACTTCCTGTCAGAAGAATTTTTCTCTTCATTCCTTCACAAATAGGATGGACTAAAAAGGACTGGAGAAAGAAAATGGCCAGAGTTGAACCTGGGAAGCCATCATCTGGCCAAGCTCTTTCTTACCCTGCTTTTCAAATATCTAACTGAGAACATGAGGAAGAGGAAGTTGCTACAGTTGTCACTAAAGTGGCAGATTATTTGGAAGCAGCAGCAAAGAAAAAAATAGCATAACATAGGGACAATGGCTCCTCCATCTTTTGCTTCTCTTCTGTTATAACTCCTATTGGGATCCACATCTCTGAGGCAACAAGCTGGACAAGGAGGGATCCAAAAGTGGTGTCCAAAAGTGACATCTTCACAGCCTGTATTCTGTTACCAAGGAAATATAGCAAGACTATGTTGGCAAGCACATATGACATCTGTTTTTTAATTAGAATGATGAAAAACAATAAAATTTTGTGCAGAATTGGACAGGACTAGAGGAATTAAGTTCAAAAACTGAGAAGAGGTGAAATTCAGATTTCTTTACTCTGCAACTCTCTGTTGAGAGTTCTCTCTTTTCTAGATAATATTTCAAGGTATTTCTTCTATCTTCTTTGTCTTATAACTGGATAAAAAATCAATAGAGTACTGACATTTATATATTGCATGATTGCTGTGCAAACTATAAGTCACTTTCATGAACAGCATAATAAAATTCAAAACCAGACTCAGTGTCCTCCTGTTTCAAAACAGTAGAAGCATGGGCCCTTCTTACTCCTTTCCATCAGAATCATCTATCAATGTTATCAATCAACATCAATCAATCAATCAATCAATCAACCAATCAGTGTTATTCTGGCCTCTGTCTAAGAACAACAGCTTGTTAATATGATTCATATTATAATAACAAAAGAAGAGATATATAGTTTTAATGCAAATACAACAATGAGAGAGAAGACCCCTGATTTCTCAGGCTTTCTGTTCTCTTGTGTGGCTTCATAAGCCCTGTCAGGCTGTCTGACAGATTGCCATTTGCCACACGATTATGTTTTTCATCTGGGAATAGAAGTGGGCCTAAGATTTATGCAGAGCACCTCAGATTTTTTTTTTAGCAAAAGGGTCTGTAAGGGTATTTCAAATGTTGCTGTAGAAGAGGGGGTAGAGAAAGACATAGTCAAATGTTTCTGTCTCACTTGTCCCATGTGGAAGAGTATTTTACTGAGAACTGAGAACAGTGTGCTTATTTCTATTCCAGGAATCTTTGAATAAAGATCTTTAAAACAAGCCACACTTTGTGGTACTGTGAATTCTCACAGTTCACCTTGTAAACAGAAGAGTTGAGTTCAACCCTTGACCATATACTGTTTAACCTGAGGAACATGCGACCAAATCCAACTTTTATATTTGCAGGACTCAATTTTAGTATTTCTGGGTATCAGTTGTCAGAAAATCTTTGTTTTAGTGTCACCTTGCTTGTTGCAACCCATTTTCACCACCATCTAGGGAGAAAAACCACTCTGATGCATGGAAGAGAATGACCAATGTTGAAGGTTTCCTCTTTCTTCTAAAGAGAAAGACAGATACTTTCTTGTGCACGTTCAATATTAACAATCTTTATAATTTTGAAATTGCTCATAAGTAGTGTCACTGCATGATCAAGTGTGATGAGGTAGAGGAGACTGCCACCACATGCATCTTTATAACAATAAACATATGGAAAAATTACTTTTGATCGGCTATTGTTTGTATTCTTAGAGACTGTTTCAGGATTATATGTATGTATCATTCTCTACAAAACTTCAATGTAAATGCTATTGTTAATCAGGATAGTTATAATAAAAATGATTATTCATTTATGTTTGTGTGTCTTGTGTATATTTACAACCAGCAGATATCTATAACCCCCCAATTCTTTCTTAAGCTGGTGGTTATGCACAAGCTTACAGTGAAGGGAAGTCAGTAGGTAATCTTCAACTCATGATCTATGATTTAGTGATAATTTGAAATTATGATGGATTCCCCATCAGGTACTTATGATCCAATTCTGAAGACTCAATGGCCATCTTCATCCCTCACCCACGGTTTTGTTTTAGGTGCTTGGCAAGCAGACTGCATTTATGGTTATTTGCAGTGCCCTGTGGTCACACCAAAAATTGGGCATTCTTAATGACCACAGATTCTTTTAACAACCATGGTGATTCATTTAATGACTACCACAAAAAAGATCATAACATCAGGTCAGTCACTTTATGACCATCATAACTTATGATAATAACATACAGGCTACATTAAAGTCATAAGTCAAGGGCTACCTGTAGACTTCTTCAATTAATTTATACTATTGTCTTCTTTAGATTTTTTTAAATTTCTCAGTCTTGCCTAAAGTTCACAAATTGTTTTATGGTGTCCTAGCTAACCACACACAAAAAGCCAAACTCTGCTTAATTTTGAAGTCTGTACAGATTAGGCCAGGGGATGACACATGAGAGAACTTAACTATTCTTACCTGATCAACAAAAAACTACAATGGATCAATAGAATTTCTTTTTGTGTTAAGTCACAAAGAAACTTCAATAGAAATGCAAATAGAAATTATATTGATCAAAAAATGATGACTTTTATTATTAGTGTGCTGATTAAGTTAATCAAGAGGCATTGAAAACCTGAACAGCTTCCTCCAACACCTGAATAGATTACTCCAAACATCCAGGGCCACCAGAATGGGAGCACAGAGAAGGCATGCAAAATTGATCCTGGCAGCTGGGGTCATTCTGGAAATGATCAGGGAATGTGTAACCAGTAAACAAAATATCCCTTATTGCAGTCAGACAGCACAAGCCAACACAATGTTTCCTGAAACAAAGATAAGATGACACTTTCTTCCACCCCAGATATAAAAGTCAACTGAATCTTATTTCAGTATTGGCTGCAAGACAGCATCTTCTGCACCATCCAAGTGCAACAAAATAGGTTTAGGGCTCATAGTTGGCTATATCATTTCAGTTTCAAGTCTGGATTAGAAAGACTGTTATTTAGCTAGGCATTTTAGATAGTCTTTATTGAGACTTAGATTGTTTAATACATCATCCATTTCAGACATTAAGATCTATGTGAAAACTTTTTTCTCTTTCATTAAAAAAATAAATAAAATATGGCCTAGGGAAAGCAACAGAATGAAAAACGATGAAGTTCATGAGGATTCAATCATATTACTTCTGCTAATACCAAAGAACCTTTAAAGCTTTTGGATTGAAAAAATGTGAAGGTTAACAAACATTTCTAAGGACTTGCTAAAAGGATTTAATATACAGAGATCACATGCAAAACAAAAGCAGAAAAAGTAAATAAGATTGGCAAAGGGAGATTGGAAGAGAACCAGTTTAATTCTAGGATTATCTCTTCCAGCAACAAGGAAATACAAAGTCCTAAAAACATTCTTTTTCCTTTATTCAGTAAAGGAAACTGAATAAAGTAGCATTATGGTTACCATTCCCGGTTGCAATGTATGGCTGTGAAAGTTGGACCATAAGGATAGCTGAGTGCCAAAGAATTGAGGCTTTTGAACTACGGTGCTAGAGAAGACTCCTGCAAGTCCCTTGGACTGCAAGGAGATCAAACCAGTCAGTCCTAGAGGAGATAACCTGACTGCTCTTTAGAAGGCCAGATCCTGAAGATGAAATTCAAATACTTTGTCCACGTAATGATAAGGAAGGACACACTGGAGAAAAGCCTAATGCTGGGAACAATTGAGAGTAAAAGAAGAATGGGACAACAGAGAATGAAGTGGCTGGATGGAGTCACTGAAGCAGTTGGTGTGAGCTTAAATGGATTCTGGGGATAGTAGAGGACAGGAAGACCTGAAGGAATGTTGTCCATAGGATCATGATGGGTCGGACACAACTTGGTGCTAACAACATGGTTACTATTACCCAGAGCAGAGAGACAAGTTAAATGAAAACACAAGAGTAAATTCTTCTCATGTGGATAATTAAATGATCTTGAGAAGATCATGACAACAAGTAAGACATGAAAAGAGTAGCATTCTGATGTTCATACAACTTATGTTCAGGTATATTTCACAAAAATTATATGGGTAAAGATAAAGCATACAAGTATTGCTTGTCATTTAAAACATTTTCACTATTCCAATAGTGCAGGGGTGTCAAACTTGCATTGTCATGGCATCGTCATGTGACATATCATGATTTTTTTCCCCTTTGCTAAACTGGGCATGGGTATGGCCAGCACGTGATGCATCCAACCTGTGGGCCACGACTTTGACAGCTGTGCAATAGGGAAATGGCAGCTGTGGTTAGGAGGGCCTCTGTATAGCTTCATCTTGTGCACTAGTTGTGCCTTTCCTAGCTCAACAGGCCCTGCTTGCAGTCACTCATGCCCTTGCTGCTCCAGACTGGACTACTGCAATATGCTCTACATGGCGCTATCCTTGAAGAGTGTCTGGAAGCTTCAGTTCATCTGGTACACAATGCAGAAGCACAAGCATTGCGTATGCCTGTGCCTCTGCAGAGTATATCAGCTGAAGCTGATACAGATATGTCTACATCTAGAATAGTACACATTATACCTCCACTCCATGAGCTGCTTTGGTTGCCAGTTTGTTTTTCGGTCCAATTCAAGGTGCCAATTTTAATCTTTAAAACTTCCATGGCATGGGACCAAGCTAGCTCAGCAACTGCTTTTCTCCACTTATAGTAGCCTGCTGCATCATATCTTGTGGAGAAGAGGGATCTACATTCAGTTGATCCCAGGAGATGTGCCTTCCCTGCTGGTGCCTGCCTTATCCTTCCTCCCTAAAATTCATTGGTCCTATCCCTTTTGATAGTCCACAATTCCCTCAAGACCTGGTTGGTGACCAGACCTGGGGATCTCATAAAACCAGATACATGGTTAGATGGCTCCATTGTTGGGAGGCATTTCTGTCTCCCTTTCTCCCACTCCCTCCCTCTCTCCTTCTTTATCTCTTTTACACATACACACACACAAACACACACATATTGCTTCCACTCATCATTCCCCTGTGACTCTTGGCAAGGTTTTTCAAAAGTGGTTTGTTATTGCCTACTTCCTAGAGAATGTGACAAGCTCAAAGTTATCCATTTTATTCTCAAGGTGGGACTAGAATTTACAGCTCCTGGTTTCTAGCCTGATGACTTAAACCTTAGCTCTCCTGATATATCTGCATCCTGAATTTGTGTTTAGTGTAATCAGTGTTCACAATGAAACAGACTTCTGAAACTAGTTTGGAATACTATTTTAACAGCCAAATTGGATATTATTAACATATATTAATTTACATATGTTTATTATATACAGTATTCACAATAGATACTAAATGGTCAAGAATGATCTTGTAGGCTATATTCAAGGAAGCTTACCATGAAAATTTCTATTTGAAGATATTCTACTTGATTACAAAGTGACATCTTATATTCTAATTTTAGATGTATACATGAGCATGCAATTATGTACTATATTTTTGTTACATAAATACTCCATAAATGGGGAATCAATAGGGATATCAATTAACAGACTTAGTTTATCTAGAGAAATATATCTATGATTTCCAGCTTTCTAGTTGAATAATCAAGTAAACAATAAGAATATATTATTGTAATTATCAGTAATGTATCTTACACACATTATTTTTGTTAGGAAAAATAAAGAATCTTGATAGCTATTTCACTATTAATTGCATAATACCAATGACATAATTGTTATTTAATATCTGTAGATGCTGCAATTGTGCTGACTTTTTAAATCAATACTGTAAAATTATTGATACTACTGCTGGATAATATGAATTATTACATTCATGCTGATGTAATTGCAGTGCCTTTGGAAATTATTTTTCATGTACTATATAATTGGATGAAAGCTGGCCTCCTAAGTTCATGATTCATTTCAAAAGAAAAAAAATGGCTTGGAGTTCTTGTGATGTCAGTCTTAAAAAGTTATATATCCATCACAGACAGATGGAGAAAAAACACAATACTGTGCAGTAGGAAATTGTTTTACATCTATGTATGTTAGTAAAAACATGAAATACAAAATATCAAAAAGATTATGGAATTCATTATATGTGAAACTAGTATATTAAAATGCCATATCGAAGGAGAAAAGATCTATACATTCATTTGTACATGAAGAGCAGAAAATATGTCATGTTATATGCAGGCTCAAAACCTGGATTATATCTTGGCTATATATTTTCATTATCAGTGATTGCATATTGAAATGATTGTTTAAAACAGATTTTGAATTAAAGAAGGTTTTATCAGTCTGTCCCAGTCTATGACACATTTTATTCAAATAATACATTAGTCCTATTTGTACATCAGTTTCAGCTTATTTATTAGCGTATCAGTTTCTTTTTGAGAACATTTTTGCTCTCTTTCTGCATTTTGCTGAGAAACGTAAGCCTACAAATACATTTTAGGATGCATGCATTAGTCTCAGAACTGCAAACCAAGATGTTCCCTTTAGAAAAGCAGAGTCAGTGGAATCTTTGAGCGTCTGTTATTTGAACTACATAGTAGACCTGTCGCCTACTAAAATAATGCCTCCAGTTGTGAGTTTGTAGTAATTCAAATATTGCTGATTGTTTCATAATGTACACATCAACCTTCATTTACTGTGTGGTCTACAATGGTGCAGAAAGGAAAGGAGAATAACAAAGGTTACTCTGTCAGTTCAATGCAATACTGAAACATTTAAACATTGCAAGTTTTCCTTTAATCCCTAACCATGCATGCCAATCTCAGATGTTTATCTCTCTCTCTCTCTCTCTCTCTCCCACCCTCCTTCCCCCTCCCTCCCTCCTTCCCTCCCTCCTTCCCTCTCTCTAAAGATCAATACTGGAATGCACTATGAAAATTCTCTTGTTTTAAACATCTTGATCTCAAATTTACAGGACTGGCAGAACGATATTAGCATGTTTGTGCTTATCAAAGATCTTCTTCTGTATGGCATCTCAAACTTGTGGAACCTTAAACAACTCAAACTGCTTATCATTACAGACAACTACAATGATCTAATACATATCAATTTTACAGAAGACAATGTTGAAAAAAACACTATGCAATTTAAAACCATCTCTATCTATTGGACCGGACGGAATATGTGCCTACTTTTAAAAAGCTATCTACTGCCATAGCCGAACCTCGAAGCATAATCTTCGAAAAATCTTTCAGGACCAGCTCCTTGCCAAACCTATGGTCACAAGCCATGGTCATCCCCATCTTCAAAAAGGGAGACCCAGCCTAGTTGAAAATTACATCACCTATAAAGTCATGGAATCACCTATAAAATCATGGAATCAATTATTAACCAATCCATTATCCTCCACTTAGAGACAAACAACCTACTCTCTAAAAACAATTTGGTTTCAGAAAAAAACTATCCTGTAATCTTCAACTCTGACACTGCAAAAACATATGGACTACACAACTCGATCAGGGCCAAACAATAGATGCAATCTACATAGACTTCTGTAAAGCCTTTGATTCAGTGGTACACGACAAACTACTCCTAAAACTAAAATCTTATGGTATCTCTGGACACCTGCATAACTGGATAGAAGCATTCCTGTCAAACAGACAACAAATGGTCAAAATTGGGAGCGTCCTATCAAATTCTGTACCTGTCAACAGTGGTGTCCCTCAAGGCAGTGTTCTAGGACCAACTCTCTTCATACTCTACATAAATGACCTCTGTGATCATATTAAGAGCAACTGCATTCTCTTCATTGATGATGTAAAGCTATTCAACACCACCGACAATACTGCTACCCTTCAAAAAGACCTTGACTATGTATCAGAATGGTCAAACAAATGGCAACTTAAAATCTCAACAAATAAATGCTCTGTCTTACATATTGGCAAAAAAAAGTCAGAAAATAAAATACAAGCTGAATAGTCAAGACCTTGTTGATGATCCAAACTCTGTCAAGGACCTTGGAGTAATCATCTCAAATGATCTAAGTGCTAGAGCCCACTGTAACTACATAGCCAAAAAGGCATTAAGAGTTGTTAACCTAATCCTACATAGCTTTTTCTCTGGTAATATCACACTATTAACTAGAGCATACAAAACATGTGCTAGACCAATACTTGAATACAGCTCATCAGTCTGGAACCCGCATTACGTATCTGATATTAATACTGTTCAGAAAGTCCAGAAATAATTCACAAGAAGAGTTCTCCACTCTTCTACTCATTGCAGAATACCTTATGCCACCAGCCTTGAAATTCTAGACCTAGAAAACCTAGAACTATGCCGCCTTCAGTCCAATCTAAGAATAGTATATAAAGTTATACATTGGAATGTCCTACCTGTCAATGAATACTTCAGCTTCAACCATAACAATACAAGAGCACACAATAGATACAAACTCAAGGTATACCGCACCAAACTTGATTGCAGAAAATATGATTTCAGCAACAGAGTGGTCAATGTCTGGAATACTCTACCTGACTCTGTAGTTTCTTCCCCAAATCCCAAAAACTTTAATCTTAGACTGTCTACTATTGACCTCACCCCTTTCCTAAGAGGTCTGTAGGGGGCGAACACAAGCGCACCAATGTGCCTACCGTCCCTGTCCTATTGTTTCTTGTTATTTTTTTTATATGTATCCATTTCATGTATTCATAACTATGTTTATACTTATACCTGTTATCTTATAATCACTTGACAAAATAAATAAATAAATAAATAAAATTACCCACATGAATGGGGACCCAGATATCTATGAGACCTTCTGTTCTCAGGGAAAGTGAAACCTGATATGAGCCTGCAGAGGAAACCAACTACCGGTCCTGATGCAGAAGATCCAGTGACAGATGAATTGTTTTCTCTGCTCTGCCTCTCCTTCTCCAACCCCTGGAAGCAAGGTTTTCCCAGAGGTGGTATTCAGCAGGTTCTGACCAGTTCTGGAGAACCAGTAGTGGAAATTTTGAGTAGTTCAGAGAACCGGCAAATACCACCTCTGACTGGTCCCACCCACATCTATTCTCTGCCTCCCGAGTCCCAGCTGATTGGCTGGGTCTTCTTTGGTTGCCCTGCCCAGGAGAATGGACCTGGAAAACAGGTTAATGGGGTGGGGAGGGAATGGGATTTTGCAGTAACCTTCCTCTGCCATGCACACCATGCCATGCCCACCAAGACATGCCACACCCACCAAGCCACGCCCACAGAACCGATAGTAAAATTTTTGAATCCCACCACTGGTTTGTACCTTTAGAAGACAGTTTACCACCTGGTTCTTGAGCAGGACTTTCAGGATGGTAGAGTAAGAACTGTTAGAAATCAGGATGGATTTATGTTCCTTGATATTTTAAACTGAATACGATATGCTTATATGGTGCAAGACTGAAATTGTATATAACAAACTAACAAAATAAAAAAGTCAATCCAACAACTAAGAATGATGAATTATTTGTATATCAGCAGAAGCCAAGAGAGTTATTACAGAACTGTGGAAAGGCAAATTGACACTTGATGTGTAGCAATGGATTGTTGATGAGTGTTCTTTTTCTTTTCTGTGAACAGATTTTTTTTTGGCAAGGAAGAGGATTTGTAAGCAATCCAGTGAAATGATGTCAAGCTGTTTTGTGTCCAAATATATAGCTTAATGCAATCTCTTTCATTTTTTAAAAAAACCCTTACATTGTATATACTTGTTATCATGCTAATAATTAATATTATTTGATAGTTTTTGAAAAGTGCAGGAAAGGAAACATTTTGGTTGTTTTGGTTAAGGAAAGAATTTGTATTTTCCTAAGGGGAGGGGAAGAGATTTCCCAAGGGCAAAAATCAGTAGTTCAAAAACATTCAAAGATCGACCCATCACTTATCAAAAAGTAACAGAATAGGATTTGTGTGTGTGTGTGTGTGTGTGTGTGTGTGTGTTTTGAAGAGTTTTAAAGAAAAAAATTTCTGGGGACTTTTCAAAGAGTGAGATATTAGAGATGCAAAGCAAAAGCAAAAGATCTTACTTCCATCTGTTAAATGCATGCAGATGGTTTAATTGGGAATGATATGATGAGGTGCTGTTTGATGAGCCAGAGAACAGAACCTATCACACTTTCAAAACATTGCAATAATTTAGTAAAATATTATTTTTATGATGACTATTATCCAGCCAAAATTGAGCTGGATAATCTGATTATATGTATATATGCATAACAAAAGCAGAATGGCTATGCTTCCTCTCAGAAAACTGGCCTGGAAAAGCAAATTGCACACTGAAGATAGGAACAGACAAGACAATTGGCTCATCAGACTGTTTAGATGAATGTAATGATTTTAATCCTGCTGCGTCTGAAGGAAAAACCTGGGAACCATGTGCATTTAAATTTGATTATATTGTGATGCAATTTGCAACTCAAAATGTGTGCATAAAATGTACAGAAGCCAAATATGTTAGAGAAAAGTACAGACAAACTATGTCGTATGTAAAAATTATTTTCATACAAATATTTTTATGTATAACATTCATACGGACATAAATAGCTCAGCTAGATAGAATTCATTTAGTGAAACAAGAAATTCGGCAGAATCAAAATCAACAGAATTAGCTACTTCTAAAAGTGTTTGAAATATAACGGTTGATATTAAGCACAGAAGCTAATTGAAACACTTCTCTGTAGGAAAATATGCAAGTCTACTTTTTATTACATATATATGGATGCAATGCCAATTCCACTTTAATGTCTTATTTTAGTGGAACTAAGTTAAATTTGTATTTAGCTCCACCTCATTCAAATCAATAGAATGTTAAAGTACAGTGATTGATGTGATAAATATGGCCAAATTGTCAAATAATTCATTCTTTCACAACATTCTCTGCTTATGTAATAATACATCAGGGCTTTAGGTAAATGAAGAAAAGGACTTCCAGTAGCTGTACTGGAATATTACAAAAATGCTACTTAATTTGATGACACATTAAATTGATTAAACTTCACTTGAGAAGTAAAAATTTGTACTTGTCAAATGTGATATAGAAGTTACCCCTAACTCTGAACTAATCTGTTAAACTAATCACCTTTCTTTTGACTTTATTAAGATTATTCCTTTGTTACTAATGTTTGTCTTGAAAGTTGATGACGCTAATACTTTTTCACATAATGTAGGCAATTAATTACATCAAGAAAATGGCATTAGTCATGACTATTCAATAACATTTACACTTGATCATACACAAAAACAAATGAGTTACAGGCATTGGACAGATATAATAAAAAAGGACAAATAAAGGTAGTATAAATGCGTAATTGTGAAATACTATTGAAATTGTGAGTTTTTATTTAATACCCAAATCTGTTAATACCACCCTGAACAACATACTCTGTTGTAACTTAGAATGAAATTTTTAGGAGAAGACTCATCATTTTCTTAAGATAAAAATCTGAAATATTGGTTCAAAAATATTACGTCATATAATAGATTAAAATTGTGAATTATCTTTCTTTTGTTCTTTAAAAATGCAGCATTGTATGCATATGTGCATGCACACACACACACAAACATGTGTGTGTGTATCTAATTTTACATTCTGAAATAGGGAAATAGCCTTTGAAATTCCACTGATTCATTCTTTCTGTCAATATATGGGCAATGAGAATACAACTGCCTGATATGGTTTCATCTAGTGGAGATAGTATATGGAAGAACAGGACAGAATAATCCTGAGGAATAGGAGCCACAACCAAGACAACAATCAGATAAAAGAAATCTGAGTCCAGGGCAGAAATATAATTTGAGACAGCCTCTTAGCTATAACACTCCCTGAAGATAAAGAGAGGAAGGGGGAAAGGGTGTACAGGTTCTCTTACTATAAAATATTATAGTAAAATAATATTACCTTGCATTCTTTCTTTTCCATTTTTGCTCTACTTTGGATGGCCCACAACTCCTGAAATATGGAAAAACATCTCTGCCATCACCCAAGCCCAAATCCCAACTGATGCAATTTTGTAAATGTAGTATATGTTTCCAAATTTTATTTTAGAGATACATCAACACCCCAGGTTCTCCCCCTCAATACATGTTATTTGTATCTTTAGTTGTTTCACTGTCTTAATATGACTAAAATGTTCTTATAAGCTTTCTATAAATGTCCTATACAGTTAAATAAACATAGTTTAAAATACAACCTTGGAAAAAATCAAAGCTAGATACACAAGTCTTGCAACTTTACCAACTTTTTAAAACTGTCATGCTTGGAAAAGATAAGGAAAAGTTAAAAGAGCATCAGTGAAGTATTTCAAGGGATTTATCTATATTTTCCCAGATCAATGTTAAGGCTATCATCTTTGCTGCTACAAGCATTAGAGTTTGTCCTAATCTGTCCTTGAATCCAAATGTATTTTTATTAGTTTTAATTTATGATGTCAAGTTCCCTGACATTCATTGTGAATTTTATTGATTAGTTAAAAGTATGTATCCTTTGTTGGTTTATAACCAAAAATAAATATTCAGCTGTAACTGTGTCACAAATATGACAAAATTTATAGCAGTCTACCAGCAGTGAAACAGAAAAAAAAACTTATTGAAATGAAAAAGCTAAGTGCTTTCATTTCTATATTTTAGGGCTTGAATATAATCTATATTTTACTGCTGAATACATAAACATAGTGTTTTGAAAAAGCAGTGCATAAAAAGTGAAGGACTTGGGAAACAATTGTTAAAGAACTAGGTATTAAGTTTACCATTTTAAATTTTCCTATACATACTCTGTGACACATTTTGTCTAAGTCCTGAACACAAAGGAAATGACAATAATTTGGTATCTTGAAGTCTCAAAAGTAAGTGCATATTGAAACTTAAGCTTTGATTACCATTACATTTATTATTTCAAGGTAATGTTTGTTCCTTCAAAATCTAAAGGGTGATCAACTTCTAATGAAAAAAAAAGAGCAGGAATTTTTTAGTCAGGTGTATCTCAGTTTTCCTTAGATGGGATGTCAGCTTTCCTTAGATGGGACAGCTGAGGATTTTTGTTAGTTCATTTTAAACTGTTAAAGAAGCCCATTATCCAATGTTAACAATCATGGCTATTCACAGCTAGTGAATTGTTCTTCAGGGTGGCAACAAATCATGACACATACACTGGACTACTTAGATCTGCCCCTAATCTTCTCACTCATGTCTTCCAATGATGTGCTCATCACCACTGTGACTTGAATCCACCCACCTTACTCCTGAACCTTGCTTCATCTTCTCTATCCTTCCATCTTTCCCAGCAGTAGGGTCTTCTCCAGAAAGCTAAGATTTTGAATAATATGTGGGTAGTTTAATCCTGGCCATTTGTGTCCTGAGTGGAAAATCCCATTTTTCTAAGCACATTCCACATTTTGATGTGATTGACACAACTGGAGGTTTTTCTACAGGCAATGAACACATTGATTTGTTTTGTTTGTTATTCTTTAGCTTTTTAAATTAGCTAGTATGCATCATAAATATTGCCTTGTGTTTCTCAGGTTTTGTAAAGCCAGCTCAAACATCAGACACCTCTATTTCCTTGTTGGTGTAAAGATATGTGGGAATGACCATTGGAGACAGGGAAATGAAGCACTCAATGAAACACTCAAAAAGGCAGTTAGCCCATAGCAGGAGTGTGGTTGCACAAGAGGCTTAGGAAAGAACCTTCTTATTTTGAGGTCTATAAAGGGGACAGGAGAAATACTTTCAGACTTGCAAGATTCTATTGATGTAACCTTACAATAAAGTAGAACTAGCTCATCTAGTCATGTTTCCTGTCTGTTTTACCTTGTAAGACTTAATAGTCAATCCTACATATCATTACAATAGGGCTCTAATCTATGTTGGATGATCTTAAATGTAATTTTGTCAGTATGTGAATTAAGTCAATTGTATAATAGTTTGTACACTGTGTTAAGTCTCTTTTTTGGAAACTGGAATATAGTTTGACCACTTCCAAACTGTTGGTCATTGTGTTCTTCTCCAGACTTGTAGTTATATCTTGCTTAAAGCTTTTACAGATTCCTCGCCTGTTGCTTGCTGTGGTTATTCAATCAGTTTGTGTAGCCTTCTGACTTGGAAAGGACTGGAGTTCTGATTTAAATTTATCATTACAAGAACTTCTTGTAAACAGGGAATATCTTCTAGTACCCAATACCATAGATGTTGACCTTTTTCTGTACAGCATTTCAGTTCACCCCTTCCATTTCAGTTACTATCTGTCCACTAGCGTCCTTTAGTGCACCAACAGAAAGATGAAACTTCTTTCTTGGTTCTGAAGAAGTAGGAGGTGACATTTTAAGCATATATTATGACATTTATCTATTTTTTTTAAAAAAATGTATATCTGCCCAACTTAGAACATAACTCTGAGTGGCTCACCACAACAATAAAAGCACAAAAACTATAAAAACTACTAAGCCAGCTGCAGAGAAATCAGGATTTGCTTTCAAGTCCAATTCAAGGTGAAGTTCTTGCTGTGCAGAGAAATTATCCTGCATTTTTTTCCTACCACTTCTCATTCAGTTCAATGAAAATAAAGTTCCTTTTCAAACTTCTTTCAAAGAAGAAGAGAATTATGGTGAATTGTCATAGATAGAATTTGTTATGATTTTACTTATTTAACTATGAGATTGCAAATATAGCTTTATGCATATTGTTTCTTTCATTGTGTACTCAAGAGTTGCATTATTGCATAAGTAAACAAACTGTATAGGGAATAGGGAATAAGATTATAAAACAATATTTCTCTAACATGCACTTCTGATTGTGATTTAAAATGATCTGACCAGGTCAGTATATATATATTGATTATAATTGCATTAATTAATTATTTAAAAACATTTAATTCACTATAATTGCTTTAATCCATCCATTCATTATTTATTTAGACTTTATGTACTGCAAACTACTGAAGCTTCTTAGCCATTTAAAATAAACTGCTGCTAAATAATAATAATACAAATATGTTAATAACAAGGTACTAAAAATGTCCTGAAGAGAAACCAATTCTGGCCTTTCATCAGGAAAGGCAAGTTTAGGAACTTGTTGTTCAAAACACTGATTAAAATTAAATGGAGGTTCCTCTTCGCCAGCTAATTCTCATCACATTTCCTAGAAGAAAAGTATGGGCAACTCTTCAGCTCCATTGTTGCTCCAATAAGAATCTGAGAAATGCCATCAGAGATGAACCAACATGCTTTCTGATTTACAAGAAGATTGAAATCTGCACCTTGCTTCAAAGGTATTAAATATAGAATGTTTTTCCTAGCTTACTATTTCTCTAATAATCTGTTTTGCATAGAAGAGTATTTTCATTGGCTAAACTTGATGCAGTGCCTCCTATGACTTTTGAGAAAGACGTAATGGGAGGGCAGAGCTGGTGTCGCAGTGGTACAACGTACGATTTTAATCCTCTAAGATCGCCATCGATATCTTCGCTGCTGGACAGTCCTGATGGTCCTAAACCATCCCGTAGAGATGGTGATTGTTTAGGGCACGTTCTGCTGATCCCAGGGACATCGCAAAGTCCCTGGTTGATCCAGGAAAAGCCCTTTTTGCCGGCAGCGGAGAGGCATCCTTTCAAGCTGCTGAAGCTGGGACAGCTCCGGAATGGAAGAGATTGAAAGAAAATGTGTCAGTTTGGTGAGATGAATTTTTACTTATTGTTTCTTGAAGAGAACACTCTGAAAGATTTAAAGTGGAATTAAAAGTGAAGAGAAAAGAGTTTAAGCGGCAAGATTAAGCTAATTAAAGTGAAAGTTTCTTTTCCCCCCCTTTTTATTGGAACTTTGAACTTGGTTAAGCTTCTTAATTTTAAACTGGACTGGTCTTTCTTGAATTTTTTATTCTTGTTTTTATTTCTTTTCCTAATAATTCTTTTGAAAGTTTGTTTTGATTAAAACTCTTCTTTTTGATTTGAGATTTACTTTTTTTTTCTTTAAACAAAAATATTTTTTTTTTACTTTTTTTTCTATGTTCCTGGCTTTGGATATATGAGGGGGAAGTGAAAGTGAAGGAAAGTGAAGGAAAATAAGTATCACTGCCACCTAGAGGCTTAGATATATTTTTTGCTTTTACTTGTTTATGTATTCGTGTTATATTCAAGGACTCTGAGCTTTGCACTGGAAAAGATAGTGGGATGAGCATGGCAGGTGCTCATCTGTGAAACTATAGATAGCTGGAGTCTGGAGCTGAAGTTGAAAGAAGGAAGATTGAAGTGACCTTGAAAATATTGGAACTGGAAACTTTGAGTTGATTTATTAAAGAGCCTTGGATATTCAGTGGCAGAGGCTTGCTTTACATTAGAACAGTTTGTTACTTTTTATTTTCTTTTTTACTTCCCCTCTAGTTGGTTTTTTTTTTTTTGGATTTCAATTCTCCAAACCAGGAACTAGAATGCAATTTTTTTTTATTTTTGCTCTCTTTCTTCTTTTTATTAAGAGAAATATATAGACTATTTTTTATTTCTTTTTTAATTTTATTTTTTCTTTTTCACCCTCTTTTTCTCTAAAAGAAAAATCCTATCTATCCCTTTTTTCATATTCTCTCTCTCTCTCTCTCTCTCTCTCTCTCTCTCTCTCTCTCTCTCTCTATATATATATATATATATATATATATATATATATATAGGTCTTGGTGTATTGGTCTTGTCCCGTGTAAGATTGAGAATACCTTGGCGACGTTTCGGCGAGATCCCACTCTCCATCTTCAAGCTGGTGCTTTCAGCTTTGTGCTTGTGCTTTTTTTTTGCTGGCACAAGCACGAAGCTGAAAGCACCAGCCTGAAGATGGCGAGTGGGATCTCGTGGAAATATCGCCAAGGTATTCTCAATCTTACATGGGACAAGACCCGAATACACCAAGACCTACATACCTTTACCTGTGAAAATCTACGAATATATATATATATATATATATACACACAATTGCAACTAATTGGATTAAGGTATACAAGTGCCTGAAGATTTTTTTCCCCTTCTTCTTTTTGGAGTGGCAATTGTCTGCCCTCATTTTCCCCCTTTTTCTTTTTCTCTCTCTCTCTCTCTTTACAGATAAGTATTACAAGATGAGTAGAAAGATAACAGCCCCAGCTTCCTCGATACCAACCTCCTCACCATCTGGAGGACAACAATCTATACAGACAATACTACAAGAGAAAGAGAAGGAAGTGACATTGCAGATGATCATGCAAGAAATCCAGAAGCTTGAGCAAAAAAAAAAAAAATTGAAAAGACAGATGAGAAAGTAGAAAATATTTAACAGATGATGATGAAATATGAAGACAGATTCAAAAAAATTGAAGAAGATATACAAAGAGATAAGAAAATTGGAGATATTGATGCTCGATTAAGCGATGTCGAGAAGGGCAGAAGTGAACCATTGGGATGGGAAATTGACAGATCAGAATTTTATCTGAGATTTCAAAATGTGGAAGAAGGAAGAGGTGAAAATCTTGCTGAAATAATGACAGAAATACTGGCAGAAGCATTAGAGATAACCAAAGAGAAGATGATGGATGGGATGGATGAAGTGTTCCATGTCTATACAAGATATGCAATGAGAAACAGGTTACCAAGAGAAGTTCATATTAGATTTACTAAGAAGATTATCAAAACACAGATACTCCAGGTGGCAAGAGAGAAAATATTAAAGTATAAAGACAAAGAAATTGTGGTGCTGAAACAGGTACTAAGAAGAGTAAGAGAGATGAGAAGAGAATATTTATTTTTGACTAAAGAGTTACTTAAAAGAGGAATAAAGTACAGATGGTTGATGCCAGAAGGCCTCTTGTTCACTTGGCAGGAACAAAGACACAGAATTGACACAGTTGGAAAAGCGGAGCTATTCTACTTAGAATATTTTAGAGGAAAGGAGGAAGAAGAAAGAAAAGAAGAGTCACTAATTGAATTTCAAGAAGAGTGTGTTGCAGCAATTGAAAAAGAAAAAGAAGAAGGTGCAGTAGGTGGTGTACCCAGAGAACAATGAGAATTAAGATCTACTAGAGCAATAAAATCCTCTTATAAAGCTTAACACGGATGAAAGAAAATTGATTACTATCAACATAAATGGACTTAATTTGGCTACTTAAAGAAGAAAAGTATTCCATAAATTAGAGAAATTAAAATTTGATATAATTTGTTTACAAGAAGTTCATATTAAAAAACAACATGAATATATATTGAAACAAAAAAAACAAGGAAATTTATTCACATCATTGACACAATCAAAAAAAGAGGCGTGGTCTTATATATTAGAGATACAATTTTGGCAGAACTAATTTATACAGATGACAACGGAAGGATTTTGATGGTGGAAATAATGGACAATAATGTTAAAACACTTTTAATTGCAATCTATGCTCCAAATGATAACCAAGAAGAATTCTACAGGAATTTACATATGAAAATAATTGAATTGGACTATGTTAATATTTGTATGATGGGAGACCTTAATGGAATAATTAATGATCGGCTGGATTATAAAACACAGAAATCAACAAAGAAAGCTAGAAAGTTATTACCAAAATCTTCCTTTCGAATGATAGAAGAATTAAATTTAAAAGATGAAGGGAGAGAGAGAAATCTGGACAGTAAGCAATATACTTTTTATTCAATCAGACATGCATCATGGTCTAGGATAGACATGATATGGATGTCAGCAAAACTACTTAACAACATACAAGAAATTGAAATAGAAACAAGCACTTGGGCAGACCACAATCCAATGACAGTTATCTGGAAAGGATATAAGAGGAGATCTAGATGGAGTTTAAATAATACGATACTAAAGGAAAAAGACTTTAAACAGAAAACAGAGAAAGAATTTGTTTTCTTTTTTAAAGAGAATAGAAAAGAGGATATATCTTTACAGAATCTCTGGGACATGATGAAGGCCTACACAAGAGGTTTGATAATAGACTATACAAGGAAAAGAAATATAAAACAGAAAAAGACTTTTAAAACATTGGAGGATGACTATAAAAGACTGGAAAAAGAATTACAGAAGTCCCCGCAAAAAAAGACATTAAGAATAAAATGGATATAATTAAACATAAAATGGGACTAATGGAAAAAGAGGAACTAGCACAAAAAATTAAAAATGCTAAACAGAATTACTTCGAAGATGCAAACAAACCAGGCAGATGGCTAGCATATAAATTGAGAAAGGAAAGAGAATCAAGCAGGATTAGTCAATTAATAAGTGAAGAAGGACATGTTTGTTATGGAAATGAGGAGAAGAAAATAAATTATACAAGATTACTATAGGAAACTATATTGTCAAGAGAATATTCAAGAAGAAAAAGTTAAGCAATACTTACAGAAAGCGAACTTACCTCAGATACCCAAAGACATTGAAACAATGCTAGAAGGGAACATAATGATGATGGAACTAACAGAAGCTTTAAAAAAACAGAATGTTGGAAAAGCACCAGGTTCAGATGGATTGCCAGCGGAATTTTATAAGACTTTTCAAGAAATATTGAATCTTCACCTGTTAGAAGTTATGAATGAAGTTATGTTAAAGAAAAGAATACCCAAAACATGGTCAGAAACATATAGTACACTTATACCGAAGGAGGATACAGACCTGCAGCAAGTTAAAAATTATAGACCTATTTCCCTATTAAATTCAGATTATAAAATCTTTGCTTCAATTTTGGCAGAAAGACTGAAAAGATACTTAAATAACTTTATCCAAGTTGATCAAAATGGATTCCTGCCAAAAAAACAAATTAAAGACAATGTGAGAATAATTCTGGACACTTTGGAATACTATGAGGCACATCTGGAAAAGCAAATGGCCTTGATGTTTTTAGATGCACAAAAAGCCTTTGACAATGTGAGTTGGTAATTCATCTTATTGCAATTGAAAATGGAAATGGAATGGGCTTTGGTAAAAAATTTATTCAAGCCATTGAAATGATATACTATGAACAAACTGCAAAGGTTATGGTAAATGGAGAATTAACAGAACCTATAGATATAAGAAAAGGGACAAGACAAGGTTGCCCACTGTTGCCTCTGCTGTTTGTGTTAACATTGGAAGTGTTGAATAGAAGAAGAAAAAAGAGAAGAAAAAAAAATAAAAGGAATGAAAATTAAAAAGGAAGAGCCACAGACCTGTGCCCCTTCCACCGTGATCTCAAGACTTGGCTGTTTGTACAGGCTGGCCTGGACTGAGCAAGGTTGGGAATTTTAATTTAAGGGTATTTTAATTGATTTTATAATTGGATTGAATTTGATAAAGACATATTTATTGTTTATATATTGCGTGTAAGCCGCCCTGAGTCCCCTCAGAGATGGGGCGGCATATAAATCCAATTAAATAAATAAATAAATAAATAAAAATAAATTGCAAGCTTTGCAGATGACCTGGTATTTGTATTAGAGGATCCATTGGAAACAGCACCTAAATTAATAGAAAAGACAGAAGAATATGGAAAAGTAGCAGGTTTGAAAATAAATAAGGAAAAAACAAAGATATTAACAAAGAACATGTTAGCAAGACGAAAGAAAGAGTTGGAAGAAGTTGTAGAAATACAGGTCACAAATAAGGTTAAGTATTTAGGGATATACATTACATTACATATACAGATGTAGCACACTGAAAGAGGACAATTATCTTAAACTCAAACAGAAGATTGCGAGAGACTTGATAAAATGGGAAAATTTACAACTATCATTGATTGGGAGAATATCTACAATTAAGATGAATGTATTGCCTAGAATTTTATATCTATTCCAGACAATTCCAATCCGATTAGGGAAAAAGTTTTTTTTGAAGATTTAAACAGAATTGTGTTGAAATATATTTGGCAGGGTAAGAAAGCAAGAATAAAACTTAAACTGTTACAAGATGCAAGAATAAGAGGAGGGTTTGCCTTGCCCAATTGGAAGCTATATTACCAGGCGACAAGTTTGATGTAGGTAAAGGAATGGATAACATTAAGGAACAGTAGACTATTGACCTTAGAAGAGCATGACTTGGTGCTGGGATGGCATGCTTTTCTATGGTATAGGGGAACCAAAACACAGGGGTACTTTAGAAGACATTACATTCGAGAGGCACTGTTTTTGAACTAGGAGAAGACATAAAGACAATATTACTTAAAAATTCCATTATGGATATCTACCATTGAAGCTTTTTCCTATCCAGTAATATATACAAAGGAACAAACAGTTAGATATGGTGAGATATTGAATGAAAAGGGTGAACTCAAATCTATGCAAGCATTGGAAGAACAAGGTGTAAAAATGAATTGGTTTTCATATTTGCAAATACAATCTAGATTTGATAAAGATTTTAAAACAGAAGGTATTTATGATAAGTTGACTGATTTAGATAAAATGTTGATGGGTACTGATGAAAAGGTAATTAAAAAACTTTATGGACATTTATTAGAATTTAAATTGGAAGAAGAACAAGTTAAAGAAACAATGATTGCTTGGTGGAAAATTTTTGGATATGGGATTGATTTAGAGAAGTGGCAAAAATTGTGGTCTCAAAATTATAAAATGACAATGTCAACTGCATATAAAGAAAATTTGTATAAGATGTTTTACAGGTGGCATCTACCCCCGACGAGAATTGCGAGAATGTTTAAAAACAAATTGGATAAATTTTGGAAATGTCATCAGATACCTGGTTCATATTACCATATGTGATGGACATGTTCGACTGCAAAAAAATATTGGACTAAAATCCACACATGGTTGGAAAAAAATGATAAAACAACATATAGACTTTAAACCAGAGATCTTTTTATTGGGAATTATACCAGAAATATACAATAAAGAGTTGAAATATTTGATTGTAAATGTTTTAACAGCAGCTAGAATTTTACTTGCTAAGAATTGGAAAAATGATAAAATACCTATGCAGGAGAAAGTTATTAAGAAAATTATGGACTGTGCTGAAATGAGTAAATTGATATTTGAAATTAGAGAACAAGAAGATAAACAATTTTATATGATATGGGATTTGTTTTATCAATGATTGAACAAAAAGACTTAGTAATGTAATAATTATATAATTTTGTAATAGAAATTTAATAGATTGATATAAAATATAATATAGACACATATAACCATTGGATGAAAGTATAATATAAATTTTAACATAAAATTTGGAATATCTCGTATAAAATGATGGAATAAATAGTTTAGTCATGGATGATTAATAACTGATAAATATATAAACATATGTTAGCTTGACAATGTGAAAGTTTATATAAATTGTGAGTGATAACTACAAAAGGATAGCACAAAAGATTTGTAACCAACTGACACACTGTATGTATATAAAATGGAAGATGGTTTTATGTTTTTATGTTTTGTTTATATGTTTGTCTTAAAAAAATAAAAACATTCGGAAAAAAAGAGAAAGATATAACAATATCCTTTTACATCTACTACAAGAATACCACTGTTCTTCCCATGCTTAAGGCATTGGGTTTCTCATCTTTTGCACTCCAGTCTTAGTTCTGATACTCTAATCTAGTAATGACTTTGCTAGTTAAGTGCTTAGATTGGTTAGATCAGGGGTGTCAATGTCTGGCCCCGTGTCGCCCTGCAAACAGCAAAGGACTGTCCCATGATGCCTCTGCCAGCAAAAATGGCCCCCTGAGCTCTGTTTTAGTTGGCAGAGGGTTGCAGGAGGCTGTCACAGCCAAAAACGGAGCTCAGGAGCCCGTTTTCACTGGCAGATCACTTGGGTCACCACAGGCCCCCCCAACATGAGTGATGTTGAGGTGGCCATGCCCACCCTGGCCATGCCCATCCTTGCCTCCTGAGGTCAAACACAACCCTGATGTGGCCCTGAATGAAATCGAGTTTGACACTCCTGGGTTAAATGCTTCTGCTAGCAGACTTCTCTTCTAAAATAAGCAGGAGATTGCTAAATTCTGTTTATCAGCCTTGCTATAAGGAAGACTGAAATTAATACTATTGTGTATTGCTATTATATTTTTATTTTATTTTTTTATTTTATTATGAGACTTCTATGCCTCCCTATCTCCCGAAGGACTCAGGGCGGCTTACATTGAAAGAAGAATACAAGAATTACAAAAATTAAAACCGAATTAAATTGAATAAGAAATTCATTAAGCTAAAAACATAACTAACAACTAAAAATCCCCATCCCTCCATCAGTCCGGGTAGGCGAGCTGGAAAAGCCAAGTCCTTAGGTCACAGCGGAAAGATCTAAGATCAGGAGCCACCCGTAGCTCCAGGGGAAGTTGATTCCAGAGGGTGGGTGCTTCCACAGTAAAGGCCCTACCGCTAGGGGCCACCAGCCGACATTGCCTGGCCGACGGCACCCCAAGGAGGCCCTGCCTATGGGAGCGCACGGGACATTGGGAAACCATTGCTGGCTGCAGGGTTCCCTGCAAATACCCTGGTCCTAAGCCATGAAGGGCTTTATAGGTCAATACCAGCATATTACTATATATTACATTGCTATATATTATACCACTTAATTGCTAATGTGCTTTTTGTAATTTTGATTTTTGATTGTAAATCATTAGGTCATATTTCCAGTTCAGGATATTGAACTGGGAAACTCAGTACTCTTATAATCTTTGGAGGCATGTATTTCTCCTTTTTCTTCCTTTGTTGTGCAACTACAAAACAACAAGTAGCCAAGATCCTCTCTCTCATTCTCCTCAGATCATCATTTTTTTAGTATTTACTATTATTAACTTGCTTTTAGTATTGTTATTCAGAAGAAATTTATTTTAAACAGCTAAACGGCTTCAGTAATTTGCAGTATATAAAGTCTAAACAAATGACTTTTCAAAACCTCAGTCCAGAAATTCTGTATAGATCTATTCATTACTATGCAAGCACAGTACATCCAAATCTAGGCAAACATTTGCATAAGGTAAAAGAAGAGGAAAATATGCATTGCCTGAAGTCCCAACTGACTCTTCTCACAAATTCTCTTTTGGACAAGAGTCATATAGAATCTGGTTCTATGTTCTTTGAAATAAATGACTACTGCTAAGCATCACTCATCATTTTTATTCTTCAGTGCTATTTACTATTAAGTATTTATTTGATTAAGTCCTTTAAATATTGGATATAAAATACTGAACAAATATTGGATACTGGGCTCATATTGAACTTCAAATTCCACATTGCAAAGCATTACAGTTCTGCAAAGTTTTATTACTCTCTGCAGTTTACAGACCAGATTGGACAAACTGTCAGAAACACTGTTAAGAGCAGTTAATTTCATGGTGTTGAAATAATCCATTGAATTACCCAGTTTTCTCTGAGTAGTCTTGTCTTTTGATTAACTTTGAGGAAAAGTTTTCTCAATCTTCTGTCCCAATGCTGCCAGTTTCATTCAAAAAAGGACTTCCATGACTTGGAGTTTACTGAGAATGTAGAAAAAATTACCCTTTAATTGCTTATTTTTGTTTTTTCTTCCTCAATTTTGAATTAGGAAGATGCAATCTTTTTCTCCAGGTGTCAGATGTTATGTCAACTCCAGATTCCATTGGGCAAGAGTTATGTCTCAATATATCATTATTTCAGTGCCTTTTTAAAATTAGAGAGAGGGAAAAGGAGAAATATCATTGTTCCCCCAAACATGGGTTTGTCAAAAACAGATCAGGCCAGACAATCCTTATTGCATTCTTTAACATACTAAATTGGTGGATCAGGGAAATTCTGAGGACATAGTTTATTTAGGCTTCAGTAAGGCAAAGTAGACCACAGCCTACTTCTCTGTAAAATAGAAAAACGTGTAATGGATTCATAACAGTTTGACCAATCATACTCAATGTGTAGCTCTCAATGGAATTACATCTAAATGCAGAGAAATATGCAATGGGGTACTTCTAGATCTGCCTTAGGCCCAGTACACTTTAACATCTTCGTAAATGATAGAAGGAGAACTCATCAAATTTGCAAACAAACAAGCTGGGGAGAATAGCCAACACCTTAGAAGATAGACTCGAGATCCAGAAGGACCTTGACAGACTTGAACGCTGGGCTCTCTAGCCAACAAAAGACAATTCAGTGGTGCGAAAGGTAAAATCTTTTGCTTAAGCAATAAGAATCAGTACACAGGTATACAATAGGTGGTGTCTGGCTCAATAGCAGTAACTATCAGAGGAATCAAGGAGTCTTAGTGGACAACCCCTTAAGTATCAGCTAGCAGTGAGCTGTAGCTGCCCAAAAAGCCAATGCAACATCAGAAGGATAGTATCAAGATCATATAAAGTGTTAGTACTGCTTTATACTGCACTGGTAAAACAACTCTTGGAATACTATGTCCTGGTTTTAGTCACTGTAATACAAAAATAATATTGAGACTCTAGAAAACAGGCAGAGAAAAACAAAGATGATTAAGGGACTAGAGGCTTAAGCACAAAATGAATGGTTGCAGAAACTGGTTATGTCTAGTTCAACGAAGAGAAGGACTGGTGTGTGTGTGTGTGTGTGTGTGTGTGACATAATAGCACTCTTCCAATATTTGAGAAATTGTCACAGATAAGTTGACCTATTCTCCAAATCACTTATTCTCTCTGTCAATCCTGACTGTAAATGTTGTCTTTCATTTCCCTTTTATTATTTTACATTGCTGGTCATTGACTGAATAAATACATAAAAAAAAAAGAAAGCTCCTGAGGATAAGACCAAAAGTAATGGGTGGAAGACCACTAAAGAGAGATACAACCTAGGGATTTCCTGACAATGAGAACAAATGGAATGGTTTGCATTCAGAAGTTGTGGGTTCTCATCAATGGAGGTTTTTAAGAAGAGATGTGACAGCCATTATTCCAGAATGGCATAGGGTGTCCTGTTTGAGAAGAGGGTTGGACTAGAATACTTCCAAGGTGTCTTCAACTCTGTTATTCTGTAGTCTGTATTCTCCTTTGACATCCAGAAGTGACTTGTAACCTGCACTGCCCCCAGAGAATTTGCTCCAGGTAGGATCTTTTGGCTATGAACAAGGGAGAACTTCCTTCACTCAGGGCTGTTCCCTCATTTTCCCCTGTTTCTATTCTAGTGTTTTGAACTAAATTAGATAATTCTCAAAACTATGACCTTGGATTGGTTTATAGCACCTGAATTGGTATACTCCAAAGTTATTGCATACTGAATATTTACTGTAATTATGCAAAATTCTGCCTCCTTTTACTTGGTCCCAAATGATTCTGAATGTAACACCTTTGGGAGAAGAAGCTACTTTATCTCAAGCTAACATGCCTGGAAAGAATATTTTAGAGAGCTACTGTATATACAGACCCTGACTATGTAAATAAGGAGAGCCAAATTAGTTTGGACCAAATTCCTTACTAACCCCTGGTTACACCAGTTGATTGGAACCCTCAAGGCTAATAAGGCACCAGGTGCTGATAATGTCCTGCAAGAAATAATCAAAAAGAATGCCAGTTGGTGGGCTCCACTTTTAGCATTGGTTTACATTTATAGATAAAATGGGCCGTATGCCAAGAGATTGGGGACTAGCAATTATCATACCAATTTATAAAAAAGGTAATAGAAATGACCCAGGTAATTATAGACCTATTAGCCTTTTGAGTGTTATTAGTAAATTGTATGCCAAACACCTAAACTATAAACTTCAGGATTTCAGGCTTTCCAGGGGGATAATCAAGGATGAGCAAGCTAGTTTTAGAGAAGGAAGATCTATGGTGGATCATATCTTAGTACTTCACCATCTGGTTCAAAAATACATGAATAAAAAAAATCCTCTCTTTTCATGGCCTTCCTTGATTTTAAGCAGGCCTTCAATTTAATATCCAGGAACATCCTCTGGGAGAAATTAAAACGCACTACCATCGATAAATGCCTCCTTTTCCTCATACAAAAATTGTATACTAATTCCACCTTGAAAGTGAGGTGTAATCCTCAAGGGACTTTAACCAGCCCCGTAAGGGTACAAAAAGGGGTACGGCAGGGTTGCATCCTATCCCCCTCCCTTTTTAACTTCTACATTAACCCTCTCATCAACCTCTTACAGAACCCTGATTTACATCCTCCAAATGTAGCACAATGTAAAATCCTGATTCTCCTATATGCCGATGCTGCTGCTATAATTTCACAAACTCCAATAGGACTGAAGAGAGAAATTACGGCAACACGTGAATTTTGTAAACAGAATAAGCTGGTCCTTAACTTCGATAAATCAAAAGTTTTAGTTTTTGCTAAAAGACCTAGTCAATACTCCTGGAAAATAGAAGGGCATAGTTTAGAACAGGTTAGGACATTCAGATATCTTGGGGTGGTTTTCCACTTGCAAGGGACATGGAAGGCACACCTGGACCACACATTGCAAGCAGACAATAGATCCTCAAATGCAATTAAACATTTTTTACACTGGTGGAGGGCAATTAATACCTGCGGCCTTAAAACTTTTTGAGGCCAAAACATTGGCACAAATTCTATATGGGGCACAAACAGGAATCCTTGCAAAAAAAAGACTTGCTAGAACGTATACAAACCAAATTCCTGTGAGTCATCTTAGCTGCACCCAAAGGAACTCCAAATACCCAGGTAAGAATTGAGACAGGCATGCCTCAAATTCAGGTAAGAGCCTGGAAAATGATGATCATTCATTGGCTAAAAATGCATTTCTTCCCAGAGGGACTGACCCCTTTAGTACTGACTGATAACTACCCCTCCTCCTAGAAGCAGGCAATAGACCACAAGCTGAGCTCCTATGGGCTCTCACCAGTATTCTTAATGTCCCTAGGCTTTGACCAAGCAAAGCAAGTACTAATTAATAGAATGAAGGACATGGAGTTCCAAGAAGAACTAAATAGGTTGGCTCACCACAGCAGGGACAGAATCAAACAGAGAGTGTGGGAATCAGCAAGATATCTAAATGATCTGATCTTCCCAAAACAAAGAATAGCATTCTTCAGAGCCAGATTTAATATTCTCCCATCAGCACTCCTTCAGGGCAGGTATAAGAAAACACCAATAGCAGAACAGGTATGTATATGTGGTAAAGGAGAAGTTGAAGATATCTCACATGTTTTATTGTACTGTGAGTTATACAGAGTCTATAGGTCATTGTATATTCTCCCTTTACTAGAGAGATTGCCAGGGAGGGCAGACTTTCTCCTCCAGGATTCAAACCCAGCTATTAAACGTGCAGTGGCAAAATTCTGTGTTGCTGCAATGTCTACTAGAAAAAAATTGGTTACAGAATTATAGCTGTCAATTTGTGACAATTTTTGGAGATAGAACAAACTTTGGAAAATGATATTTACACACATACTTATTGGCTCTCCACTCATATAAACCAGGGAGTGCCCCTAACTGTTTGAGAACATGTATTTTCTTAACAGATGTTTTTATCCACTATTGATGTATTATAATGTGTCAGTATTTTTTAATATATGTTGTAAATAGTGATGTCTATTGCTGGTCTAAGACCGTAATAAAGTTATATCCTATTCAAGCTAATTTCTTTTTTCTACACATCTATGCTCCCTTTATTTGACATAACGATTTCCCATATTATTTCTATGAACTCTTAACTTGCTTAAGGATGGCGTAGTGTTATGGTTGGCTCAAGATTAAAATGACTTTAATTTTAAAAATATACTATTTAAAACCCCACAGAGAGTCATGCATTGTGAATGCATGAAGTTTGAAGTAAATAGATGAAACATGAATTTTGTTATATTTTCAAACATGAATTAATATAGTTATATTTATGAAAAGCATGAAAAAATGATTCCAAACATAAATGAGAAATTTTCAGGAAACTGCTGACATTACATGAGGCATTTTAGAAACATTTAACTATGTATATAAGCTATTGTTTCCATATAATCTGTTTAAGTTTCACAATTATACAATGAAAATAGAAGACAGACATTGTAGTATACATACACCTCTAATTATGCTATGAATCTCTGTTGCTGTGTTTCTCAACTTTCATGACTTTAATATGTATAGACAAACTCCCATGTTAGCTGTTTTAAATTCCATGCATTTTAAAGTTGCCACAGTTGAGAAAACACTGTTCTACTGAAATATGCTTGCAAGAACTGAGTTAAAATTTGTATTTTCATCTACTAACAACCTATAGTATGTCTTCGTTCTTGTACAAATCTACTCCACAAGGAATTGCACCTCAGCTAATAGAACCTAAATATATAAAATTCAATTTGTTTTTAACATCATTAAGTATCTGAATCACTAATGTGTTAGATCACAAAATTGGGTCAAGTTCAAACTCTCTATCAATTTCAGTATCAATTCAGAAAGCAGATCAACAAAGTTGTGTCCGCTTCCTTCTTTACTTTAATTTTTATCTTAGCTCTTCTGCAAAAAGCATAAGTAGGGGCATTTCCCCATACCATAGCTTCCTACTTATTCCCAATCCCTTAAAAAGCCTGTTTTAGTGAGCCTGCAGGTATCTTCATAGCACTCTCAAAGTGCTAATAGACAAGATACACCAAGTACTAATCAGTTTTTCTAGCAGTTGATCAATAAGATGTAAAATAATTGATTCACATCCTAAATTGTCAGGGGTCTTGGACTAAGAAATTCTCCTTGCCTCCAGTCCAAAAGGTAGGAAGACAAGACAAGACAAGAGAAGACATTGTTAGTGTCTCCATCACCTGACACTCATTTTCAATATCCATTTTGTCTTACGCTCATTTTTCAAGATCCATTTTGTCTGATCATTTGCAATAAATAGTTCGATAAAACATTATGGCCATTAAGTCATATCTTCTGTTTCTATTAAAAAGCTTGCTAGAAGTATTGTGGAAGAAGAGCATGGTAGCACTTTTCAGAGTACAGTCTTGGTATATTGTGAAAAGTGGAAATATAGTTTTATAGCTCATTTCAACCTAGAGGCTGGTAGGTGGGATGAGAGTTTAACATGTATTGCTTGTATAAACATGACAGGAATATCAACAGCTTTAATTTTATTTGTTAATCTTTGATTAGTCTGGATAATATATGTGAGTCTGAAAAATTACAATATTATGACCTTGCACCTCATTATGTAGAACACTTGGATGGTATTATTGTATAAGTGTTCAGTGGACCACTGTTTTACACTCTACAATTTGCCAAAATGCTATATAATTTTGCAATATTTTGTGGGATACAGTTAATAAAAGTCCCAAACATGAAAATGTTTAAAGAAAATGGTCCCTTTCTTCTTGAGATTGTAGGGGATGAAAACAAAATCTGTCTTAGATAGCTTGTGCAGGACCAACTACATATATTCAATTACTTGTGAATTTTAAATCAGCTTAGAGATATATGTGGATTTGATATGGTATGTGGGAGATAGAAAATGAAATAAAAAATAAAATGTAAATAATGTTATTTTTTGTTTTCTAATGTCTTGATCTTTGGCTTTGGCTGTGGAAGTACATAGACAAGTAAATAAATTGTTGGATTCTGTAGTTTACAACTTTAAAGCTAATGTTTATTGTACTAAGTAAGAAAATCTGAAAAGAAACTTTCAAGAACAATTCTCACAGACCTTACTTGATCAGATTATGCTTGATTTAAGCAAATACAAATCTAGCTTGTTTTAGATTTCCCTACATAAAATGTGGCTCTAGAGTTACATCCCCAAAATCGAGAGATTAACTTGCATAGAGTATGCATCTTAATCATGTTACAAGATTCTCTGTAACACAGAGACTTGTTTGGCAAATGCACAAGGGATCTTTGGCAATTAAAAGCTGCTCAATGGGAAAAGACTGTAATTGTTGCACTTGCTGAATCTATAGTACAAAGGCCTCAATTCTTTGGCACTCAGCCTTCCTTATGATTCAGATTTCACAGACATACATTGCAATTGGGAAAACCATAGACTTGACTATATACACTTTTGTTGGCAAGGTGATGTCTCTGCTTTTTAATATGCTGTCTAGATTTGCCATAGCTTTCCTCCCCAGGAGTAAGTGTCTTAATTTTTTGGGTGTAGTCCCCATCTGCGGTGATCTTGGAGCCCAGGAAAATAAAATCTGTCACTATCTCCATTTCTTTCCCATCTATATGCCAGGAATTGAGTGGGTTAGATGCCATGATCTTAGTTTTCTTAATGTTGAGTTTCAAGCCAACTTTTGCACTCTCCTCCTTCACCCGCATCAAGAGGCTCTTAGTTCCTCTTCACTTTCTGCCATTAGAGGGGTATCATCTGCATATCGAGGTTGTTGATATTTCTCTCTGCAATCTTAATTCCAACTTGTGATTCATCTAGCCCCACCTTTCATCTAGGCCCACGATAGGAAATAGTGACTGTTAATAATAAGACTGAACATTTCCAATCATGCTATAATAAAAAACAATCACTGCAATTCATAAAAAACCTGAGGCGCATTACCCATGCACTTGGAATTAAATTCCACTCAACTCAGTGGAAGTTACTCAACAGGAGTTATTCTTGCTTTTGAACAGACCTGAATATCATGCCCTTTTTAGTGTTTTGAAAAGCTTTGTGTGCATTCTGAAAAAAGTAACATTTGCTTGGAAATGGTTTAGCATTCATTTTGGTGTTTCTTCTTTCTTCATTAGACAATATCATTCATAAATCAAATCATACAGATTTACAAAATACTGCTTTGAAACCTTTCTTGAAATTTTTGCAACAGCAGTTTCATATTTTCTACTTTCTTGTTGTTCATGCTTCCGATCTGACAGTTGAGAGAGACAATGAGAATAAAAGAAAGAAAAGAAAAAGATAGTGTGTGGTGCAGAACTGTTGTGTCAAGAAGATGTATTACAAGGTACCTGACACTCTAGGTGGTTCTGAGCTCCCTCCAGATTAGATTTTGTCCTGATATTATTTTAAATATACCTGAAACTATGCTATACTTTGCATAGAGCTAACAGATAGTGGAAAAATAGAGGCAATTTCCAGTTTCATTTGTAAACACAGATATAGTGTTTTGATTAGTGATAGTAGATATGTCCAATTAAGGTACCCCAAAGCCATATATACATCTGGGAAACCAGTAGTTACAATATGTATTATGCTAATTAATGTGAAAATTGGATCTAATATAATCATGAAAGCATCTTGATGTTTATATATTTTTCAGCATTCCTTTTAGTCTAACTATGGGCTAAAATATAAATTAAAATGTTAAAGTTCTGTCTTGGTAATGCAGCAGGTTGGAAAGCTCTGTAAACTATCTATAATCTTCTGCATATCTATAATCTGTCATCTGTAATCTTTGTGACTTTAAGGTATCCAAACTCTTGATATCCGTGGTTTAAGCATTTCTGTTGCTGTTGTAACTACAGGTAGACCTTGGTTTACAACAGTAATTGGGACAGGAATTGCTGCTTCTAAATGATGCGGTCATAAAACACAAAGTTAATGACCACTTAGTGATGGAAGTTCCAATTGCCATCATTAAATGGCAACTGTGCAAGTGAGAAAGTCATGAGACCACAACTTCCAGCATAAAGTGGAAGCTTCCAGCTTTCCCATTGATTTTGTTTGTTGTAAGCTGGCAAGAAACATAAAAAATCACCATCGCCTGACACTGTGACAACTGGAGTTCTGATGACCAATCATAAATTCCCTTCAAATTTCTAGGTTCTACTATATCACATGTCCTAAAATGGACACCCTACATCAAAAATGTCATCAAAAAAGCACAACAAAGAATGTTTTTTCTGCACCAACTCAGAAAGCTCAAACTGCCCAAGGAGCTGCTGATCCAGTTCTACAGAGGAATTATTGAGTCTATCATCTGCATGTCTCTAACTGTCTGGTTTGGTTCTGCAACCCAACAGGACAGACACAGACTTCAGAGGATAATTAGGACTGCAGAATTACTACCAACCTGCCTTCAATCGAGGACCTGTATACTGCACGAGTCAACAAGAGGGCTGTAAAAATATTTACAGACCCCTCACATCCCGGATATAAACTGCTTCAACTCCTTTCCTCAAAACAACGCACACCAGAACAACTAGACATAAGAACAGTTTTTTCCCAAAAGCCATCACTCTGCTAAACAAATAATTCCCTCAACACTGTTCAACTATTTACAAAGTCTGCACTACTATACTATTAATCTTCTCATCACTCCTTATAACCCATCCCCTCCCACTTGTGACTGCATGACTGTAACTTTGTCGCTTGTATCCTTACAATTTATATTGATTGTTTCCTAGTATGATTTGATTGCTTATTGTACCCTGTGACTATCATTAAGTGTCGTAACTTATGATTCTTGACTCTTGACAAATGTATTTTTTCTTTTATGTACACTGCGAGTATTTACACCAAGACAAATTCCTTGTGTATCCAATCACACTTGGCCAATAAAGTATTATATTCTATTCTATTTCAGCACTGTCACAAATTTGGGTCACTGAAGGAATGGATGTAAGAAGCAGATGTAATTTATTTGTTTGTTTGTTTGTTTATTTATTAACAACCTGCCTTATTATTTTAAAGCAGTTGCATTAAAATATATAAAACAATAATGCATATCCATCTGACCCAGGTGATTTATATAATTAAAGCTTTTTAATAATTTGCCTCCAGCTTGTTCCTTTTCAAGTTAGTAGTATTTTTAAATTTGTTTTAACAAAGCTCAATCTTAGTTTTACCTTGTTTAGATTCATACAGAATCATTTGCAATATCCTGTGACATTTAAAATCTTTCCATCATTTTGCCCAAAGCTTTATGATCTTATCAGGTTATATTATTGCATTTTATTCAGCCTGTTCACTAAGTCTTCTAAAGCTTTATTATTATTATATTCTCTATGCTAGTTTTACTGGAATTCAACATAATAGATTTTGTATTCGGAGCATAAAATTTCCACTGATTGACATCATTTGCATCAATTTGTTATTTACATAATAACATCACACAAATTATGTAAATCAATGCAAATGATGTAATTTGTCATGTGTAATATCATGCAAATGGAATAAATCCCAGTGATGGTCTTATTTTTGATTCAATGGATTTTCCTAAATAATGGCTATGCTCTCCTCCATTTGTCATTAATAGTTTCATTATAATATGACCATTGTACTATTTAAATCCCATAATTCTAATTTCTTCCTCTTAGTTTCCATAATTTTCCTATGCTTTCCAAGAGCATTTCATTTTTAAAATGCAATAATTCATTAATTCCTCTTCTCCTTTTTTTGGTTTATCCATATGCTCTCTTTTGTCTTTCTGAAGAGGAGTAAGCTGTTTAGTTCCATATTATGGCTTTTCAAGCTTCCAATATATGTAATCATTAAGACTGTAACAAATCTGTTTTAAAAATAATAAAGGGTTTTATTTTCACTCATGGACATTAGGACACAGTTAAATTAATATGAAACATTATCCATAATTTTTATTATACAAATTGAGGCTTAGATTAGATCTATTTTAATGCTCTTTATAATTTTAGAAATTGCTGTGCTAGAATTCCAGTTCATATTTTTTCCCACTCACTTAGACCATATTGGTTTTTCAACTGTAAAATATTTTTTGAAGAAAGGAATTCTGTCACTTTGCATTTGCAAATCTAATCTGCAAAGATTTACAATTTGCAAATCTAATCTGTGAGTGCATTTGCAGGTGAAAATTTGAGTACGTGCATATCTTCTTTTTTTTTGCAATTCTTTGAAGAGTATAAGGAAATCCTGATTACAGTTATACCTTTGATACATGAAGATGCAGACACTTCTTTGTTAAAAAAGCTACTTTAAGGATTACATGCCACTCATTATCTTTGTGTATTTCTTGAGGGAAAGTATCAGGTTTCATGTCTTTTACATGATTCACTACCTTGATTTTTTATTGTTGCCTTCCCAAACCGCTAATTGAAAGATAAGTTATCTTCATTTTAATCATCCATAAAGTAATGTCTAGCACTGTTTGCTTGTATCTTTTCAGATTTGGAATATAACAGTTAAAAATTTAATTATTCAGACCCTGTTATCCTCTCCTCTGTCCCAATTTCAACCTTCTGTAAAAAGTTTGCAATGTAATATGTCATTCAGGGAAACCACTATTTTTTTCTAGTCCTTACAAGAATCTACAATTTTAAATTGTTCTGAATCAGAGAGACTATAAGCAAAGAAACAATAGCAATAGCAGTTAGACTTATATACTGCTTTACAGCCCTCTCTAAGCGGTTGCAGAGTCAGCATATTGCCCCCAACAATCTAGGTCCTCATTTTGCCTACCTTGGAAGGATGGAAGGCTAAGCCAACTTTGAGCCCTGTGAGATTCGAACTGCCAAATTGAAAGCAGCGAGCAGTCAGCAGAAGTAGCCTGCAGTACTGCATTCTAACCACTGTGCTACGGTGGCTCATCAAATAAAAAGGAAAAAATCCTTGAAGGGTACTCATCAAATCTGCAGATGACACTAAGGTGGAGGAAATTGATAATGCTTAGAAGATAGACTCAGGATTCAGAAGGGAGCACTGGTTCTATCCAACAAGATGCAATCCAGTGGTGAGAAAAGTAAATGGCAGCATCTTTATAAGATGTTTTATAGGTGGCATCTTCTGCCAGCTAGGCTTTCTAAAATGTTTAAAAATATAACTCCAAATTGTTGGAAGTGTAAAGATGTATCAGGTACATGTGGTGGACTTGCAATGCTGCAAAAAAATATCAGAGACTAATTCAAACATGGATAGAACAAATGGTGGGAGAGTGTATTACATTTAAACTGGAACTTTTTCTCTTAGGAATAATATCAGAAAAATTTAAGAAGGAAATAATGTATCTAATAATGCATGTTTTGATGGCGGCTAGAATAATATATGCACAATACTGGAAAAATGAAATCATACCTCCAGAAACAGAAACAATAAGAAAAATTATGGCATGTGCAGAATCATAGGTTAGAAATAAAAGACAAAGGAGAGTCTAACTATTATAAAACATGGAATAACTTTTATCAATGGTTATATAGCAGAAGACAAGGTAGAAATATTAGTAGTTATGATTAGATTAATTAGTAATTAATATATTAAATTAGGAGATTACAAATGATGAAGTAAAATGTATATATGTACAACAAAGTTAAGTTGGATGTATTGTGTTGTATTCTCATAATTAAAATTAAAAAATAAATCTAAAAAAAAGTAAAGTCCTGCACTTAGGTAGGAAAATCAAATCTCTCCTCACTCTGCTTTCCATATTTACAACTGATACTTTAACATATTTGTGCTATATCTAATACCCAAGGAACTATTTGTGCAGTTTCCCATAATATTCACTGATCAAACACATTTTTCTTTTAACAATTTATTAGATTAAACATAGCAATTGGGTTTTAATGGTAGTGCATTACATTACATCCTCATAAATCATTTTAGCTTCATTTGTACTATAGTGATTAATTAATATACAGAATAAGGAGAAATGTTTCCCTGTTTGCTATTAATATAGAAATCTTACATAATACAAAATATTTTACTTATTACTAATTATCTTAATAAGGACATTTCCTATTTAATTGGGTTAAGTCCAGAGCTTTGTGGGCAGAAGTCCGTTTTAGCAGTCTGCAAACTATGCGGTTTTACAGAGTCTTTGCCAAAGAAAGTGAGATACTTTCCAGCCATAGAAATACGTTAAAATATTACTGCAATTAAGTACTTACTGACCCTTGTAAGTTTGGTAAGGTAACTACTTGTAGAAAAACTTTCCCTAGAGTCCCTGACCTTATTCAGATTAGGCAGCATGCTCCTGTTAGTTAGGATGTCAGATCCCTCATGAGCTGATTAAGCATTTTTTTACCATTATTAAATCCCAATGGGTATCACTTACTCCAGGGCAAATCCATAATAATGAAGCTTTAGCTCAACTATTTTGCCATGTGCAGATTGATAAAACTACAATGTATAAAATAAAATGTATAAAATATTGGCCTTAACTTCATCTCTGTCATATAACATTCCTGTTTCTAGTAATAATATTGCATTTAACATCAGAAAGGTGGTCTTTGAGCTTGAATAGCCTCTGAGGCTCTTTTTTTAAATATTGTTTTATTTCTCTGTAACTGCACTTCAGAAAATAACATGCTTAGAAATAAAGATTCTGAAGGGAACAGAACTTACCTCATTCTCATTTAGAGAGTGTAACTACACTACTTTTACTGTATCTATTTTAATAAGAGGTATTATTAAGTTCTAAGTATATTTTATGTTCGATATAATTCGGGGTGTCAAACTCGATTTCATTGAGTGCTGCGTCAGGGTTGTGCTTGATGCTGGGGGTCCAGGGTGAGCGTGGCCAGGATGGGTGTGGCCAGCTCAACATCACTCGTGTGATCAAATGCCACTTTTGCTAGTAGTTTGTTTTGCTAGTACTCTGCCAGCGAAAATGGAGCTTAGGAGGGACATGCACAGCCCTCATGGGCTCTGTTTTCACTGGCAGAGGTACTGCGGGCTAGTCCTTCATTGTTTCCAGGACAGCTCCACGGGCCAAATCTAAGTACCCCACAGACTGGATCCAGGTGGCGGGCCTTGAGTCTGACACCCTGATGTATTTTTTCATCAGCAATCCATATTAAGAATTTCATCTAATGTTTCCAGTTTATACTGCAGAAAGATGAGATTTTAATGATTGTGACTGTTAAAAAGAGAGGTTAACATTTTAGGGGCTTCTCTATATAGAAAATATATTACAAAATACTAAGTAGACAATATTATAATTAGAATGCAATTACTTTACTTTGTGATATTATCCTAAAGTGCCTACAGAGTTTATACTTTGTGTTAAAGCTATAGATCAAGGAAATTATTAATTTTAATAAAAATGCAGAAGATATGGTACTAACGCACAATTTGAAAAATCAAAATTTCATCAAGTACATGCCTATAAATATTTATAAAAAAGCAGTTTCTTTGTGTTGTATATGTTTTGTTCAATTAATTTTTAAATAGACATCTAAAAATGTTTACATGGCAGATTTCAGAAAAGTTTGAACAGCTGCTCAAAGTCCCAGATGAGAATAAACAATTGTATAGATGCCCTAGGTGTTTTGTAAACACCTTCTTGGCAGCTGGGGCAGATTATATTACTTTTATGGCTTTCTCTATTTTAATCATTTCTTGCCTCAGTGATCCATTTCCCCTTTCTAGGAGTTGATGTCTAGGTTTTAATTTATCCACACCTTTTCTACTCACCTTTTCTCTCCCCTTTATTGCAAAAACAATTATGGATAGTTACAATTAGTTCATCCATGCTCTTTAGTTATGGCCTATCTCTACCTTGGAGGCTAGGCAAAGGGAGCAGCTATACAGGTGGGAGAAGAATTCCTGCCTTAGTTTCACCTTTACATAGAAAAACAATATTTTGGAATCCTTAAGGCATACACATCTGAATATATCCTATGCAAAATTGTTAAATAATATTAATTTAGTTTGGCCTGGATCTTTAAACCTATATCTATTTCACAGAGTCATTCAATAAATTGCAATGCCAAGTTGTGTCAGATCAAAACAGATTTATTTATAACAGAATAATCAATAAATATATTATTCTTAAATATATACATAGTCTTTTCTTCTTTCGTTCCTCTTAAACAGTCCTTCAAGGAACTAGAAGTTACTATGAGAGATTCACAGTTCTTCCTCTCATAACCTCTTCTTAGATATAGCTAACCTCTTTAGAAAGTCCCTTTCTCTTTAGGTTATAGATCTTTTCTCAGATCTCTTTGCTATATCTTCTCATACACAGACCTCAGTCTGTCAGATCCTAATATCTCCTCAGAGTCTTGGATCTTCTCAGTATCTCCAATCTCCCTCAGACAAAATGAGTCTCCACAGAATCTCCTTAGAATCTCATTTTCTTTCTCTCTTTTTTCTCTGTCTCCTAGAAAAATGACAGTTGACAGCCCTTTTATACTTAGGGGCGTGTCCTACAGTATCACAGTGAAGTGCTCAATGCCACCCTGTCATTGGTAGGTTTGATCACCCCATCAAACTCTACTAATTTGTAAACTGCATAGTAACTCTAGAAAGTTCTACTTTCTGACAATCCCCTTCTCTATGCATTTACAGAACTTTTACACACATATATATTGGGCTATATATATATACACTCTATTTACAACCATTGGAATAATTATACTTACATAGTTAAAGGTAATTTTTCTAGCAGGTACATGTGTTGTTCTCTAGGCAAGGGCTTGGTGAAAATGTCAGCGATCTGTTCCTTCGTTTTAGTATATATTGTCTTTATGAAACCTGTTTTAGACAACTGTCTAACATGCTTATATTTTATGTCTATGTGCCGTGATCTGTGGCCTACGGCTTCAGCTTTTGAAATTTCAATTGCTGCAAGATTATCCTCGTGGATAATTATAGGGTATTTGGGTTCTCTCCATAAACTCTTCAAGAGTTCATCGAACCATACTAGGTTGTTGGAGACTTTAGACAAGCATGCATACTCAGCCTCAGCTGTTGAGGTGGCAATTAACTTTTGCTTACCTGAGTACCAATGTACTGGACAGTTATTAAGATATACAATATAACCTGAAGTACTCTTCCTCGATTTGGTATCACCTGCCCAATCAGCATCAGAATAGGTGTAGAGTTGAGGAATTTCTGAAATGTAAGGCTCAAGTAAGAGTGAGAGATTCGCTGTGCCCTTAAGGTATCTAAGAACCCTCTTGATACCAGTCCAATGTATTTGTCTGGGATTTTCAGAATGCCTAGCTAGGATATTTATAGATAGGCTGATGTCAGGCCTAGTCCAACCTGCTATATACAAGAGTGAGCCCAATACGGATTTGTACATAGTTTTATGTACAAAATCCTCACTATCACTATACATGTTTCTTGGGAAATCTGTTTGCATTGGAGTGTCACAGGGCTTGGCCTCTGCCATGTTGCACCTGTCAATCAAATCTAAAATTTTATCCCACTGAGAAAGCTCAAATCCTTTCTCAGTTTTTGTAAACTGAACCCCCAGAAATTTGTCAATCTGGCCTAGAGGCTTCAGTGCAAACTTTCTACTTACCTGATCAGAGAAGGATTTACTCCTCTCCTCTGATTTGCTGATGTACAAAATGTCATCAACGTATACAAGGACAGTTTCCTTGATACCATCTTGCTGCCTGATGAAAACACATTCATCAGCTGGTGAGGCAGTGAAACCTATTTGCCTTAGACACTCAGTAAGGCATTCATACCACCTTCTCCCAGATTGCTTCAGACCATAGAGACTTTTGTTAAGAAGCCAGATTTCATCTTCTCTATGATCTACACCCGGAGGTGCCCTTACATAGATTTCCTTGTCCAATTTGGCGTGCAAATAGGCCGTTTGTACATCAAACTGCCACACACTCTCCCCATGTATGGCCGCTATGGTGAGAGCTGTCTTTACGCTCTCAGGGCGTACTGTGGGTGAGAAGGTGTCATCAAAATCCTCAGGGTATCTCTGCGAGAATCCCTGTGCCACCAATCTCGCCTTGTATAAGAAGTTCTCATCATCCAGTGGCTTCTTCTTATAAACCCACCTTGTGCCAATTACTTTCTTGTCTTTTGGCAATTTAGCAGGTGTGAACACCTCCAGCTTCCTGAGGCTGTTCATCTCCAAATCCATAGCAGCATGCCAATTTCCCTGCTCTTTTGGAGATAGCTTTAAAACGTCCTCATATCTTTGAGGAGTGGTCGATGCCAAATTTACATTAGTGATGAAGTCACTAAACCTTTCAGGTTTCTTATTTCTAGTAGTCCGGATTGGTCTACTAACTGGCTCCTGTTCACAATTTGAATCATCCAAATTGTCCAAATTGTCACCAGCTTCATCACTATTAATTTTACCAGTTTTAATTTTGGGATGCCCCTTCTTCCGGGCTTCCTCCACTTGCTTCTTGAGGATTCCCTTTAGGGGCATGGAGATTGCCCTCTCTCCACTACCTCCTGAGCCAGATGTGTTACCATCATTAGATGGGGTTTGCAACACATTTTTATCTTTGCTGGCCGAATCATGGGCTTGTTTGGGAGCCAGAATCTCATTGGCATGGATTCTGCTCCAGTTTGTGCTCTCATAGAAGGTGGCCAATCTTGAGATGACAATCCTTTTGTCATTTCCACAAAATTTGTAAGCCTTGGACCCAGGCTCATACCCTATGAATCTTAATTTGATAGACCTCCTGTCCCCTTTCTTCCTTAACTCCTTGGGGACATGCACATCGGCCATCACCCCAAATACATGCAGATGTCTTAAACTAGGTTTGCACCCATAGACCATCTCATAGGGGTTTCTCTACAACACTCGACCATACTCTGTTGAGAGTGTAGTTGGCATACAATATGGCCTCCACCCAGTATGCAAAATTTAGGCCAGCATCCTCAAGGGCACATCTCATCATTGATTGGAGGACACAATTTCGTTGTTCTGAAATTCCATTCTGAAAGGCGGAATAAGGAGCTGTCCTAAGGTGGACTATCCCCCGCTCCTTCAACCAGACAGAGAAGTTGTTAGAATTGAACTCGGTACCTCTGTCTGTCAAGATTCTCTGAATCTTGATTTTGTGCTGGTTTAGGATCAAATTATAAAATTCCTGAATTTTGAAAAGGTCTGATCCTTGGATTTGAGGGGTACACAAACCCATATCTACTATGGTCGTCCACTATGGTGAGAAAGTAGATGTTCTTACCGAGGGAGGATTTCAATGGACCCACCAGGTCCATATGCACCAGCTCAAAAATGTGTTTGGATTGCCTCTGGGATTTTCTGGGCGCTGGCTTCACCCTGGACTTGGCTCCCCTGCAAACAGAGCAATCCATGAATACATTACAACTTTTTACATTCAACCTCCTAGAGCACTCAGGTAGCCTCTGCACAATCGGAAACTGAGGTGACCTATCCTCCTGTGTAGGAGATGGGCACACTCATCGTGCAGGGGTTTGCCAATGGACAAGGTCTTGGCACCCTTAGACTGTTCATCACTGTGCTCTGTGACAAACCTTACATGTTTGGCTTTATTTACATTACAATTAGTTTTCCCTTCTCTTGTGTATATCCCTCATGGTCAACCTCAGGCTCTGCTTGGGAGTCACCATCTGGATCACCAGCATTGACCTGGTTGCTGGTACCAGACTCCTCAAGCTTTGTAATGGGGGAGTAATATTGTAGGTTATTGATTCTAATAACCTTTCCCACCATATTGCCATCCTTGGTTACCATGGCTTCTCCTTCTGAGAAGATTACTTTTACATAACATTTTTCAGTAAGTTTTAAAATACTGAGAAGGTTATGTTCCAGCTTTGGAACATATAACACATTGTCAATGTTACCAAGCCCATGTATACTTATATTCTCTATACCTGTGGCCTTTGTTTTCAAGCCATTAGCCACGGTTACAGTGCTATCATGGTCAACCAGGTCATTCAACAACAGCTTGTTACAAACCATGTGCTTGCTAGCACCACTGTCCAGCAACCATAATTGCTCACACTTCTGCTTGGTGAGCCAGGGGTAACTCGTCTCAGATATACTTGTGAAGTCATTTTGCTTGTACTGGTTCTTTTTGTTGCTTACATAGCCCCTTTACCCCTTCTCTGGTTGACAGGTTTTGTTTGGGGGTTCCTTTTAGGAGTGGGTGACCTCTTTCTGTTTCTACTGTTTGAGCGTCCCCTTTGATTTGTCCTTGGGCCCACAACTTTAGGACAATCCCTCCTAAAATGTCCCATTGATCCACAACCATAGCACTCACCAATTGTGTTTACTCTATTGGGACTTCCAGTCCCTCTAGTCAACCCCTTTTCTTTATGGAAGGCTGCCCTATCTTTCCTAAAATTAAATTCTGCAATGAGCTTGCCAGTCAGAACTTCCAGGGATATACCATTATAGTTGGAGTTATCCAATTGGGAAATAAAATTGTCCCAACTGGCATCCAAGGAATTAATAATGATACTTATCAAACTCCGTTCAGAGATGGGTTCCCCCCTTGAATTTAATTCCTCCTTCATCCTCTTTAAATTACAGAGGTGCTCATTGATATCCATTCCAGCCCTTAATTTGGACGAATGGAATTCTCGGAAATTCTGGCTGTGGCATTACAATTCTTAGAATTAAACATGTTAAATAAAATTTCCCAAAGCTCACATACAGTGAGTCCATGGGGATGCTAGTGTAAAGTGCTGGATCAATTGAAAGGAGAATCAGACAAAAAATCTTATGGTGAAGCATGTCTACTTCCATAGACCAGGGCTTGTGAGGAGGATTTATTAGTAAATCAAGCCCATTTTCCCTCATTAGTATCACCTGGATTTCTCTGACCCATTCATGCAAGTTCTTCCCAGCTTATTAAAACTTAAAGGCAACAAGTTAGCATTTCCCTCTGTAAAGAAGTTACTTTTGTATCCATCGTGCTGGTACCCTCTGTCAGCACAATAAGGGAGGGGTATGGTAACAGCAGGCCTGTTCCCCATTGGCCTAGACGTGAGCAATTGCTCCTCCCAGATGGGAGGGGGAGCGAAAACTTTTTGCACATGTGCAGAGCTCATTCTGGCTTGGCCTTCGCAGAGGAAGGAGCTCGTAGGTTGATTTTCTGAGGTAGGCCTCTGGCCTGCCTTGGGAGGTTCCAACTGGGCATGTGCAGATGCCATTTGAAGAGGAACGATGCTGGAGAAGGGGGTCTTCGCTGGGGCTTCTCCAGAAAACCTCGGGCCAGGCAAGCAAGCCACAGGGGTGGTGCCTGGATAGGCCAGGGGGTTGGCAGCATAGGGAGCGATGTGCTGGGAGCCTTCCTCACAGGTCGTGGTAGCCTGGGGCTCGTCTAGATGACCGCAGGTAGAACGGGTCCCATCTCGGCTGCAAGTAGGCCAAGGCCTCTCTGGGTGTAAGAAATTTGTTCCAAAGGCCGTGTTTAGAGTTTTTAAGGCCTTTTGGATTTCTTCCTCAGTAGGTGAGCTGTTTTCTGCTTGTTGCTGGGCTGTCATTGCTGGTGGGGTCAGCCTTTGGGCTGGCTGGCTATTGTGGGCTACTGCAGTGGTAGGCGCTGCCAGGAGAGTAGCTCTTAAACTGTAGCCATGCTGGCTAGGCAGGGTCTGTTCCTCAGCTAGGAAGGTGGCAGGCGCCATTTTAAAGTGAGATTTTTGAATCTCCTGCCTTTGGGCGGCCATTTTGTTGGGTGGGAAAGCCGAAAGAGAGTGCTTTTGGCTTTCTGTACTTGTCATGCCATCAGCTAATGGGGTTTCAGGGCAGGACTGGGTGACCCTTACCAGTCTGCTGTCTTCATGGGCCTCAGTCCTGGCCCTGACTGCTTCCTCCGGTGCAATCTGGTGGGCTGGATTGCAGAGATCTGGAGCCCTGAGTGAGTGAGAGGTTTTGACAGCTTTCAGGCTTCTTTCCATGTTGCTTGCTGTCTCAGACTCTGTTTCTGTTCTGTTTTGTGATGCCAGGAGCCTTGCTTTGACTCTGGCCATCACCCTGGCACTTTTTCTGGTAGTTTTTAGAGTTGGCATTTTTGAATGACTTGAAGATAGATAGGTTTAACCAACCATACTCTGCTACCAAAATTGTTAAATAATATTAATTTAGTTTGGCCTGGATCTTTAAACCTATATCTATTTCACAGAGTCATTCAATAAATTGCAATGCCAAGTTGTGTCAGATCAAAACAGATTTATTTATAACAGAATAATCAATAAATATATTATTCTTAAATATATACAGAGTCTTTTCTTCTTTCGTTCCTCTTAAACAGTCCTTCAAGGAACTAGAAGTTACTATGAGAGATTCACAGTTCTTCCTCTCATAACCTCTTCTTAGATATAGCTATCCTCTTTAGAAAGTCCCTCTTTAGGTTATAGATCTTTTCTCAGATCTCTTTGCTATATCTTCTCATACACAGACCTCAGTCTGTCAGTTCCTAATATCTCCTCAGAGTCTTGGACCTTCTCAGTATCTCCAATCTCCCTCAGACAAAATGAGTCTCCACAGAATCTCCTTAGAATCTCATTTTCTTTCTCTCTTTTTTCTCTGTCTCCTAGAAAAATGACAGTTGACAGCCCTTTTATACTTAGGGGCGTGTCCTACAGTATCACAGTGAAGTGCTCAATGCCACCCTGTCATTGGTAGGTTTGATCACCCCATCAAACTCTACTAATTTGTAAACTGCATAGTAACTCCAGAAAGTTCTACTTTCTGACAAGAATCCTTTATTTGAAATGAATCATCATCAAGGTCATAGAATAAAGATTGTTAGACAAGGGTAGTAGATGGATTAAAATCTAGATAACATTTAAAGTAAAAAAAGGGCTGAGAATGTTTGCCTTTTTGGTGACTTCAGTATGTTGTTAGAGAACTTCCTGTGTCCATGCTGAATTGAAAATCATTGTTGCTATAATATTGTAATAGTGGGTGGGAACAAGACAGGAAAAACACCCAGATAACTACAATATAAAGATATCTCAGTCCACAGAAAGGGAGGAAGCCTAGGGTGGTTTCAGAGGAGACCCTCTCTAGTTTTCCAGAGAATAAAATGAAAGTGTGTGTGTATAGAAATATTTGAGTTTTGCAAGATTTTGTTAATGCAACCTTACAATACAAATAGAATTAGTACTCATAATTGTGTTTCTTACATGGACTACTTCAAAAGGCTAACAGATATAAGCAATAGCATTCAAAGAAAAGCTTTGGAAATAAACACTTATTTCATTTAATAGCTTTTCTTAATAGTACAATTCCACTCAATCAAGGATTTTGCTGGTATTCAAATTCCAATAACAAACAACCACGTATATATATCTCAAACTCTTGATGATGATGATCTTCATCATCATCAAGAATTATTTCTGAAGGTGAAGATTATAAAAATGCTGTCTAATTTAAACAGCATGTTTTAGGAAGGTTGATATAGGATTCCCTCTCACGCTCCCAGAGTTTGCACTGATTCAGCTACTAATCCTGAAGCCTGTCAAGAAAAGCCAAACTTCTCAGTTACATTTATGCTTGGTTAGTTCCCAAAGGCATTTTTAATACTTCTCTAATTAAAAGGATACTTTACTTGTATTTCTGCAGTTGCAAGTAATTGACAGTCACTGACTTCAGGGGTCTGATGAGGGGTTTGTTAAAATGAAAAGTAGGAGGGAAAAAGGATGTTTTTTTTTTAGTTATGTAGTTTAAACCTTTCAAAACTGAACTTTGTGGAAAACTCTTACTAGGCAAAGTTATGAGCAGCTGAAGCATCCCATGTTAGTTTTACTGAAAAACTGAAGAATGTGATATTCCAAAAAGACAGAGACTCAATTAAGGCTGGAAAGTGACTAGAAACCAGGAGTCCATTGGTTCCAGCCCTGCCTTAGACATGAACCTAGTTGAGTGATCTTTTCTCTCAGCCCTAGGAAGCAAACAATGGCGAACACTTTCTGAAAAGCCATCCTTCTCGAGGCAGTCTCCAGAGGTCCACATTCATTTGAAGGCACAAACAAACAAAAACACTATTACAGAGTTTAACTCCACAAACATTTCTCTAAGGATAGCCAGTCTAAGGATATTTTGCTTTATAAAGAGGCAGTAGAAAGACAAAAAGAGGTAACCATGAAAGAAAGAAAGAAAGAAAGAAAGAAAGAAAGAAAGAAAGAAAGAAAGAAAGAAGCATGTTCATTTGGTTCTAAGTAGATGGTATGTAAGATTGGGTTTTGTTTTTATTCTGTCCACCAGAGAGTTTTGTTATGTAATGGGAAATAGGAATAACCTTGTGGAATAGGAGGAAATGCCACAAGCAAGACAAGAGTCAGATAAGAGAAAAGAGTCCAAGGCAGAAATATAATTTGAAGAAGCATCTTAGACTTGATCTTGTCTAGTTCTCATGAATATAAAGGGAGAAGGGGGAACATATTCAGACCTACAATAGTCTGTTATTACAACGTTATAATAAAAGCAGCCTTTCCATTCATCATAATATGGTTTCCTATTCTGGTTTGCCTCAAAGGGCTGGCAGTTAAAGGGTCACATACATTTTAGAGTTTTCTTTCTTTGTGCCAGATTTATCTTCTCAGTTAAAACAGAAAGGGGGATTGAAACAGAAATGGTAAAAATGATAAAACATGGAACATGTGCTGTAAAGTCTGTTTCCAAGTCTACTGCTCTATGCATTATGTATAAATAAATGCCACACTTTACCCTGACCCCTTATGAATTTTGTCAACTATTTTATGGGACCTTACTCGCGCTCGGAACTGTGGGCACTCAGGACTGCACCCTTGTCCTTGAGTTGGCCCAGTGGACTGTCAACAGCTTACCTTGATGACGGATCCTGGGATCCCGAGAGGTGGCATGCTGCAATCAATGGGCCAAATTCTAAATTAAGAATTAAGGGTCGAATCTTAAAATTTTTAATGCGTTGTTTTAAAGGGTTAGGAAGGGGGAGGGGGGTGGAGGGGTCATTTTGCAGCCCAGGGCGGGAGTGTGGGGGTTGGGGGCGGCGGGGCTCCGGGCCCTGGGGTGGGGGTTGCGATTCCCAGGGTGGTCGGGATTGGAAGAGGACAACGAGGCATAGGGCCATATCAGGTTAGGGGAGCGCGCACCCAACATTTAAGGCCGGTTGCGCTCCGACCCTATGGCCTCCTCCCGAGGGGGCAATGGAACTAGGATCCCTGGGCTTAGGTTGGTGTATTTTAATGCCAGGTCTGTGGCTAATAAGTCCTCCCTCCTCCGCGAGATCATTGAGGAGGAGGCTGCGGACCTGGCCTGCATCACTAAGACCTGGTTGGGCCCAGAGGGGGTGTCCCTCTGGTTGATTTATGCCCACCAGGTTTTGGGTTTTGCCGCCATGAGCCCAGGGTAGGGGTGGTGGGGTGGCCGTGGTTATTCGGGAGACCTTGTTTCCGAGGGAGGTCTCTGTTGCAGAGATAGGCGGGAGTGAGATCCTCCTCCTGACATGGGGGCCTAATGGGCGGTGGGCTTGCTGCTAGCATACCTTTCCCCAGCTGTGTGGCAGCGGCCCTGCCTGGGCTTCTCGATCTCCTCTCGGGGTGGCGGTGGAGCTCCCGGACCTTATGGTCTTGGGGACTTCAACTTGCCTTCCCTGGGGGTCAGGTTTGGCCCAGGAATTCATGGCTTCTATGGAGGCCATGGGCCTGACCCAATTGATCCATGGCCCTACTCATGGAGGGGGAAATACTCTTGACCTAGTTTTTGTCTCTGAACAGTGGCGGAGTGACAGAGGGCAAGTCACTATTACGACTTTGCCTGTTCCATGGTCTGATCACTATCTCCTATGGCTGGTCTTCCAACAGGCCGTCCCCCACTGCTGGGATGAGGAGCCACTCAGATGGTTCCGCCCCAGGTGCCTGATGGACCCTGAGAGGTTCCAGGCAGAACTGGGGTCTTTTCCTTCTTCCCTTGCCCACAGCTGTGCCGAGGATCTGGCAATAGCCTGGCAACGGGCTGCGTCGGAGGCCCTCGACAGGGTTGTCCCCATGCGTCCCCTTACGCGCCATGGATCCCGGTTTGCTCCTTGGTATACTGAGGAGCTCCGGGGGATGAAGCGCCATCAAAGAGGTTTAGAGAGCAGGTGGAGGTCTACCCGTTCCCAGTCCGACCGAGCCCAGCTAAGAGCCTTTATTAGGACTTACCTGGTAGCTATGAGAGAGGCGAGAAGATCTTATCTCTCCACTCTCATAGCGTCCGCAGATAATCGCCCGGCCGCCCTGTTTCAGGTTACTCGCTCCCTCCTTCGTTTAGAGGGGGGATCGGACCCATTGTGGGGTAAGGCTGAGGAATTTGTTCAATATCTGTCGGATAAGATTGCTCGTATTCGGGACGGGTTACCCTCCGATTTGCAGTGGTCTGAGGAAGGGGGTGCAGGGAGTCTGGCTATTGTTATCTGGGATGAGTTCGATCCGGTTTCCGAGGATGAAGTGGACAGGATTATGCGGTGAATGAGTTCCACCACATGTTTGTTGGACCCGTGTCCCTCCTGGCTGGCTTATGCCACCAGGGAGGCCACCTGCGGTTGGCCCCGGGCAGTTATCAATGCTTCCTTAAGGGAGGGTGTCTTTCCCGCTTGAAAGAGGCGGTGGTGAGACCCCTCCTGAAGAAGCCTGCCCTGGACCCGACTGTGTTAGACAACTTTCGCCCAGTCTCCAACCTTCGTTTTTTGGCGAAGGTTGTTGAGAGTGTGGTGGCTCAGCAGGTTCCGCTTTTCCTGGATGAAGCGGACTACCTAGATCCGTATCAATCGGGCTTCCGACCCGGTTACAGCATGGAGACGGCATTGGTCGCGCTGATAGATGATCTCTGGAGGGCTCGGGATAGGGGTTTTTCCTCTGTCCTGGTCCTATTAGACCTCTCATCGGCTTTCGATACCATCGACCATGGTATCCTTTTGCGTCGCCTTGAGGGGCTGGGAGTGGGGGACACCGTTCTTCAGTGGTTCTCCTCCTACCTCTCGGGGCGGTCGCAATCGGTGTTGGCAGGGGGGGTTAGGTCGTCCCCTAGGGTGCTCTCTTGTGGGGTCCCTCAGGGGTTGGTCCTTTCCCCCCTTTTATTTAACATCTACATGAAGCTGCTGGGTGAGATCATCCGTGGTTTTGGGGTGAAATTCCATCAGTACGCTGATGATACTCAGCTGTACATTTCCACCCCAGACCAGATCAGTGATGCCCTCTCCCTGATGACTCGGTGTTTGGATGCGGTGGAACTGGATGAGCGGGAACATGCTTTGACTCAACCCAGCCAAGACTGAGTGGCTGTGCATATCGGCATCCCGGCCCAGTCAAGACTATCCATCTTTGGCCATAGGGGAGAGGTGTTGCCCCCTGTGGATAGGGCGGAATCTGGGGGTCCTCCTGGATGTACGGCTCGGTTGGAGGAGCAGGTGGGGGCCGTTGCCAGGGGGCCTTTGCCCAGCTCCGCCTTGTTCGACAACTCCCTTTTCTAGACCGGGATGCCCTGCGCACGGTCACTCATGCCCTTGTTACCTCTAGGCTCGACTACTGCAACTCTCTATTTGGGACTGCCCTTGCATACCATCCGGAGATTGCAGCTGGTGCAGAATGCGGCGCTGGTGGTGATGGGAGTTACCCGGTTCTCCCATACGACCCCCCTGCGGCCTGCATTGGTTGCCAGTTGCGCTCCGGGTGAGATTCAAGGTTTTGGTGCTAACATACAAAGTCCTTCACGACATGGGTCCTCAATATTTAAGGGAGCGTCTTCTTCCAATGTCGAATACCGGTCGCCCTGTGCGAGCCCATAGGCAAGGACTCCTCGGGGTCCCGTTGGCAGGCCAATGCCGGCTGGCGGTTCCCCAACGATGAGCCTTTTCTGTCGCGGCCCCTGACCTTTGGAATCAACTGCCTTTGGAGCTCCGCCTGGCCCCTGACCTCCGCACCTTTCGCCGTGAGTTAAAGACCTGGTTATTTGACCAACCCGGGCTGTGACCCTCTGGGGGAGGGATGGTTTTAAGGTTTTATAAATGTTTGGACTTATAATCTAATTTAATCATTTTTTAAGTATTTATTGTTTCTTGTTTTAGTTGTAAGCCGCCCCGAGTCTTCGGAGATGGGGTGGCATGTAAGTTCAAATAAATAAATAAATAAATAAATAAATAAATAAGGATGTAGTCTAATGATGGTAAAGTTTATGGCAGATGATAGTATGGAAGTTGAGCTCTGCTAAACAGAAATAAATTGAAGGCGTCTGGAAAAGTTACTTGACCTGCACATATTGTAAGAAGCCATCAATCTCAAAATAGGCCACTTATTATTAGGAGCAGCTTTTTAAATAATACTGTCTTTACCACTTAGTCATGACTGTACATATATGCTTCTGTGGCTTAGGTAAGCATTTTAAATTAGCAGACACCATTGATTACAGCTGCCCAAGGGCTTCCTTCCTTTGTAGTTTTAATTTAATTTTATTCTTGGTTTCAGAGGATAGTGGGACTTTTAATAATGTTTCAGGGTCAGTTTACAAAAGGAAGGTACTTTAGTTAGTGGTAATGGGATTCTCTAGTGCTTTGTACATCTAGGAAGAGTGAAAAGAAAACAAAAAGATGCTGGAAGATGTTTTTAACCCAGCACAAGCTTATGGAATCAGTTATAGCCTTGGGGAAAATATTACCAGGAAATCCAATATTAATGTGTTTTTCCTGTCCTGATTTTTTTCTTAGAATGCACTATAATGCAAGCTTAAAAACTGTAAAATACTTGATTTGAAGCAAATGTTTAGCTATTAACTGAAAGGTGATAAGATGCTACACCCTTTCCATGGAGAAAGCTAGTAAAAGACAAGGAGCCTGTTTTTTTTTTTTTTAAAGAGAAAATAACAGGACAAATTGTTGGATGCTTATTTTTATATTAAACTGCATTTGAGACTATTAATTGTATTACTATTTTTTGCACATTTAAAAATATCGGGGAAGGCTTCATAAATAAATAAAACATATTAAAATAAAATAAATAAAATATATTAAGATAAATAAAGACTGCATAAAATGTATAATACCACAAAATTTAAAAAATTGAATAATGGGAAAAGGGGATACATTCCAGTGTATACATTGTTCTTTTTTTTTTAAAGGATATCTTTTTTGTTATCTTGGGAATAAAGAGTTGAATGAAATGTGAAATAAATAAAGAGGCTCATTTGTTCAGGTTTTCGCTTATGATATCCCTCTTAGGAAATATATAGATCATATGCTGGCAAATTTTAATTAGCCTTCTTTATTCTTGCATTTCTAGATTAAAAATACTTTCACTATATTATATTTAAATAAGCTATTCATGTGCTTAACAAAATAAAATCATGTAAATGTATGGTAATGGAATTTTAAAAAATGACACACTTGGAATAAGTAATTTCCTATCATATCTGGAAGAATTTTTTTTTGCTCAAGCTGTGTTTCACAATTGTTGTCAAAATGGACTGATCTTTTTAAGTCTGCATAAACTGCCTTGAAATGCAAAAAAAAAGCTGAAAGAAATCACTTATTGACATTTCATAATCAATAAGAAGGATGTAGAAAGTTAGCACCCACCCCTCTCCTACAAGAAAGAAATACTTTGAGAAATATTTAAAAAGGCAGAATATTATATTTCCCTAAAGGAGAAACATGTTTTTCTTAAAAGACAGAAGGCAGACTCAATCTCCCTCCAGCAGATTTTTGTGTCCATTGAGAAAGATTGGGCCAGCCTATCTACAAAACAAAAGACCTTCAGCTCCAGGGTAAAGGGATTAAGACATGACCCTCCAGGACATAGTGAGATTAACACACTTGGTAGCAGAGCTCACCACATTGCACAATCACCTGGGGACATTGCATCAGTCCAAACTTCAACCAAACTTAAGCTTAGAGAAACATGACCCCTACAGGGCCCCATGGGAGTCTGACAACAGCCAATAGAATCATGTTCTTGCACACGAACAGGAAGTTCAAGTTCAAAGCCCAAGAGAAGGTCTAAAAACCTCTCACTCTCAACTTCATGTGGTCAACTGTCCAGAACCACCCATGTGCTTCTGCTTCATCAATAAATGGACCATCTTTCCAATCAGCCTCCAGACTCCGTTTTGTCTCCAGTGACTTTCTCCCAGTTTGGAATTGAATCAGATGGATATTTCTTCCAACAAGGGTAAGGAAAGCTTCAGGTTGTTGCAATAACATAATGTGACACCAATTGTTCCAAGTAGAATCTGTCCACCCAACGGATGCCAACAAATAGATCTTGTTCAGAGTCTACATTCCCCATTAGCTACAATGAGAAGAGATTTGGAAGTGACTGTTCTCTTTGTGATCTCTTCTCATGAAACCAGTTACCTCTAGAAATAAAATATTGTTAATATTCAGAAAGCTTACTAAGATCTGGCCATTGAAGCAGGCATTTGGAGACTGAGGAATTAGCTACACACTCAGCATGTGCATGTATGCTGCTATTTCGTTCATTTTTATCGTTGTAAAGTGACTTAGATTTGCTAGTTTGAAATGTTGTAAAATATTTGGAATACACATAAAGATATTGTACATACCACTTGACTAATTCATAGATAGATGAAATACATAAACAATGAGGTTCATGCTATCCCCACTTCTGCAAAATAAATACTGTATCTGGTTCTGGTCCCCATGATACAGAAAAGATGCTGAAGCCCTAGAAAGAGTTCAGAGAAGAGAAACTAAGGTGATTAATCATATGAGGAACAGTTAAGGAAACTGGGTATGTCTAGCCTCAGAAAGAGAAGAAACAGGGGTAACAGGATAGTTGTCTTCTGGTGCCTGAAGGGCTAACATAGAGAGATGGGGGTAAACCAGAGGTGGTATTCTGGAGAACTGGTAGCGGAAATTTTGAGTAGTTCAGAGAACCGGCAAATACCACCTCTGACTGGAGATTTTACAGTACCCCTGCCATGCCCACCAAGCCATGCCCACAGAACCGGTAGTAAAAAAATTTGAATCCCACCACTGGGGTAAACTTATTTTCCATAGTTCCTGAGAGTAGGACAAGAAGCAATGGGTGGAAGCTCATTAAAGAGACATTCAATCTGGAACTAAAGAGAAATTTCCTGACAGTGAGAACATTAGTCAATGGAACAGTGTGCCTCCTGAAATTGTGGATGTACCATCACTGGAAGTTTTCAACAAAGGATTGGACAACACTTTGTCTGGGATAATAGTTCTCTTACCATGGACATGGAGTTGGACTAGAAGACCTCCAAGATCCCTTCCAATCCTATGATTCTATATCATTGGTCTGAAAAAGTGGAAGATTACTTGGAACTTTATTCAATCCATGTGTCAACTAAAAAGATACTTACAAGGGATATTTTGGAAATATATGTTTCTGTATAAAGAGTCATTCAATTTTTTAAAAAAAATTCAGTAAAAATTGTTAATAAGGGACAGTGACCTAGGGTAATTGTTACAGAAATGTCTGTTCTATTACAGGTGGGGGAAGTAACCTGTACTGGAGTATAATTCTGAGAATAGAGAGAATTAACAATGTATTTATTTAGAATGAATTTATTTATTTAGAGGTAAAAGCATTTTATTGGAATGGAAATCAGAATAGCAATCTATGTTATACAAGGGTTGAATGAAAACTAATGCTGCATCTCCATAACTTGTTAACAAATGAAACAGGTGTATAATCCTTGAAATTAGATTTTTGTTATTATATTTACTTCTCAATATAATCACCATTTACTACAGTACATGCTTCTGCCAAAGTTGGGCAAACTTCTTAAATCTTTTATAAAAAAAATTACACACTTAATCAGCCAAGCCCCAGCAGCCTTATATACTTCTGATTTGAGTTAGATAGTTGCCCAGAAAAGTATTTGTTCCATTTTAAGAAAAGGCAGTAGACTTATAGTACCAGATTTATAATATTGCTAATGGGATAAGATGGTGAGATCCATCTTTAAAATGGTCTCTTGCAAAGCTCATAAGATATGAGATATAAGATATGATTCATAAGATATATTAAGTCAGTCAGATTCACCGCAAACTGCAATTTAGGTGGCCATATAAATTTAATAAAAAATAAATAAATGAAATCTAGTGTTGTTATATTGTAGCAAATTTCCTTTTTGTGTTTCCAAACTGCTTAATTGTTCAAAGTGTTGCCATATAGCATTCTCATAGTGGGCCAAGTTCAAGACAATCCATGTGAACAACACCATCTGTGTTCCACAAAACTGTAACCATGAATTTTCCTAGGTTTTGATTTATTCATTTATTTTAGTAGATGGAGATTTATGATCATATTCCATGGACTGGCATTTCATTTTGGGGCACAATGATAAGCTCATGTTTCTACAGCTGTCACAATGCTGTGAAAAAGTTTCACATCATCATTCTTGTAGACAATATTTGCTGACAAATTTCATCTCCTGAAGCTTTCATCTCTGCTGTCAGTAGTGAGAAGCCTGCTTATTCAATCCATCCAATGGTGAAGAACACATGAGTGACATGTTCCTTTGAAATGCCAAGGTTGACAGCAAATTTCTCTTTCAATGATATACCAATTGTCCTTGATCATTCTTTTCTGAACCTGTGATTGTTGTCACAAGGTCAAAAATTTCATTTTTGATCATGCAAATCAGATCCTTCCAGTTCATCATCAATTTTACATTATTGGCCTAGCAATAAATAATTCTCACATCAATGTACTTGTCAACATAAACAATCTGCACTCAATGGGGAATTTAAATTGGAGGGATTCCTTTGGCAGTCAAAAATTTAACACATTGAATTGCTTACTTTGCTTAAAACACCATGAAGATTAGTCACTTTGTGCTTTCATTTCACAAATAATAGCACAATCTTTACATACATACATACATGCATGCATGCATATTATATTTATATATATATATATATATATATATATATATATATATATATATATATATATATAATATTGGTAGTATATGCATAAATAATTACTTAAAGCAGATATAGCACCACTTTGGTTTCTACTGATGCAGAAGTATAGAAGAAATGTGCTACCATTTCTGCTAATATCACTACACTAGTATTTTTGTTATGATTCCAGATTGTATTAACAAGAAGAATATTATTCTGCTATTGCTACAGAAACCATGTGGTTTTCTAGAGAAACGCATAATTATGTGGTTCTTGAACATTATGGCGATAATTTGAAAAGAATTTAAATTCACAAGTTTTATTTGTTAGTAATTTATAATTCTGGGACATAAAGACAGTAATAGCAGGCATTCCATGTAATTATTGGCTGAAAACATAAAAGTTTAATTATATACACTAAGGGTCATATTCACATTCCTCCATAAATAATAGTATAGGTTTTCAAACTAAGAATAATGGATCAGTTTTAGGGAACAGAAAGTGCTTGATTTTCAGGAAACTACTTCTGAATCCTGAAATTAATTAGATTATGCAAGAGTCTCAGAGGAACTTATGCCAGCCTACCATCAAAACTGAATAAATTCTGTCTCAATTTATTTTAAAACAACCTGCATTGTTTCATGTATTAATTATACCAAGGCCTACAAAGCACAATTTGAAATCTTTAAATCATTATTGAAGGTGGTGGGATTGGGGAAAGACTCATTTAGAATGGTTTAGTCCATTGTTTAAACCATGTTCTATAATGGTACTACTGATTTAAATTTATATTTTAAGATGATAAAACAGATGTGGAAAGGGTATAATATCTATATCTTTCTTTCTTTCTGACTTTCTCTCTCCTTCCTTCCTTCCTTCCTTCCTTCCTTCCTTCCTTCCTTCCTTCCTTCCTTCCTTCCTTCCTTCCTTCCTTCTTATCTTAATCTTATCTTATCTTATCGCCTCAAGCAATTTTAACTAAACTTGGTATACAGATGACTTACACTTTTGAAACAAATACTGTGGGGTAAGACATCCCTAACACCCCTCAGGGTGTGTGTTTGCCTTAAAATGGCTTCTTGTGGAAGAATAGAAGAATTGCAATGCTGCACAACAAATAGATGAGGTGTTATTAGCTATAACCAGGCATCTTTTCCAAGGGAGCCATATAATAGAATATGGTTCAATGTTTCAGGAAGTCTTTAACTATCACTCCGTGGTTTGCTTCAGTGCAAGTTCCCTGAATCGGTAAATTTTATTTTAAGTGCTGTATAAATATATTTCTGTTTTGAAATAAATAAATAAATATTCTACTTCTCCTATAGACATATTTTATTTAATGGTGTAGTAATGTTTTCTCTCTTGTAGGTAACTGTATCTAAAATTTAAGATAGCAGAAAATACAGCTTAAGCAACACATAAAATACAACTGGAATCAGATGGAATCTCTTTATTGTACATTTCACAGAAAGACTAATGTAATGCAGTGACAAAGTTCCGAATATTTTATTTGTTATTTTATGACCTATTTATATAACAAAACACCTCCAAACTTTATGGAAAATAAACATTTTGCTCTTGGTGGCCCTAAAAATGGTATGCCCTTAATCAAGCATTTTCTATTCATATCTCCTGGAATCGGAAACAAATGTGTTTTTGGCAGAAAGTATTTTTCTTTATATTCCAGAGAAACCATGACCTTGCAGATTGAAGGATGTATCTTGCTCTTGCATATAATCCTGTTTTAGCTTCAAAGTTGTGTCCATCAGCAGGCTAAGGATTGTGTTTAGGGGGAAAATCTGATCCATCAGCACTTCATTATGAAGCATTTACAGTTAAGACTAATATTATTTATAACAAGGCATTTAAAACCAATAGTAGAGGTTCATTTTTCAGTTCCTACATTTCAGAAGATGCTTATTTTCAGCATTTTGTTCTATTACTTATTTTCCATTTAGAAGGAAAACTCCCAGCTATTTTCCTTTGCATTGATATTTCAGTTGCAGCAATAAGTTGTTTGGTCTTAAGACTAAATAAATGGCCTTATTGATACACCAAAGAGTTAATAAACTACATTAAAAGGAATTGAATACATTTCATACAATTACAGAATATAGATATACATTAAATACATTTGTATTTAAATGATATTGTATAAGAATATTGAAAATTTTTATTTGTGAACTCAGACTTCTCTTTAAAAAGCAGAAAAGAAATCTTAGCAGCTACATTAGATGATACAGGTACTTGGATATAGAAAAGAAGGGTTTTTTTTACCCCCAAAATGGTTTTTGAAACAAAGTAGTAAACAAAGTTTTGGAACTCTGTACCACATCACTTTAAAAGTGTGTTTCAGATGCCCTCAGTAGCTACTTGTTATGTTCAACATCAATCAGGAACATGTTTCTTATGATGGATCATGATGGTTTTCTTGTTAAGTCTTTATTTAACAGATGAAGAAGTTAATCCTAAACAGAACTATGGATTTCAGTGTGTTTGATTTCTCTGCAAACATAAGGAACAGCTATGTTTTAGGAAAAGGGAGAAGGGAAGAAGAATATTTCTGAAAAATGCAAAAATAGATCTATAAAGGCACCAGGAGTTCAGCTCAACCGAAGGGAACAAATCAGCTTTATTTTCCATTTATGCTATTTTAAACATGTGAATTATATTTGTATCATTTGTGCAAATATAATTTTTCTTTAAATATGTTTATTTAAAAAGTATACTTTTATGTAGCCAATCTTTATTTCAATCAATGACCAGCATAAACATAAAAGTCAAAGAAACATAAAGAAAAGAGAAAAAGATAAATAAAACAGAGAACACCATGTCCTAAGTATGAGTATATGGTATTCCACCAAAACAATAATAATACTAAAACTATAATCCTAATGCTATTTAAAACTAAATCAATGACCCTACCCCTGACCAAACTCTAAAAATTAAAATCTGGGAAAATATTATATTAGTGACCCTAAAAATTCTGCATATTGTCAACTTGGAATTGTAAATCTCCTTCACAGAATATACAGGTAAATTGCTGAAAAATGTCCCTCCCCCCCACAAATAGGGTTCCACAGAACAATTTGCAGTTCTTTATTCTGTTACAACTGGGTGGATTGAGTGATACTTCCTAACATTCCTAAACTGCAAGATAAAACTATCTTTCCTCTCCAGGGTCAGGATAGGACCAAGTTCATTTTAATAGAATGTCTGGAATTTGTCTTCTGATAAGAGAGAGAACTCTTCAGTGTTAATTGTCTCAATGATACTTAAATTCTTATAAAAAGAAAAAAGAAGATTATTGCTTGATAGGGATCTGAGAAGGAACGAAGCAGCCATCCATCCACAGGACAGGAAAATTTGGTAAATCTTGATTCTGCCTTTTTCCTAAGAAGCTTCCTAAAACTTTTTTTTGCCCCTCCCCCTTCTGTAGGCAACATATTAAGCAGTACATAGAGCTTCTTAGATAAACTTTTCTTTGAAGGTGAAAGATAAGCCAGTGAAAATGTAGAAAGTCCTTTAAAAAGGATAAGTAAAGGTGAGCATAAATTGTTCCCTCAGGCAACTTAGCTGGGAAGGTAAGCCTGGGAACGCAAAAGAAAAGGCACAATAGATATGGATGATGGGGAAGCTTCTAGTCCTCTTGATGTACCTACAATAACTTTACAAAAGCCTCCAAGAAGAAGAGAAGTAAGTGAAAATGCTTGCAAAAAATGACATGTTTGATCAATTAATTAAGTGGAGCCCCTTGGCTTGGGCTTGAGGCAATAGGATAATATCAATATTGTCATCAGCTTATGGGTTTTTCCTGCTGACCAAAAACCAAATCAATTACAAAAAGTCTGCTTTATAACTTATAATTATACAACAATTATCTCTTTGTGTGTAAACCATTTTAAAAAAAGAGAAAAGGAAGAAATATGGAATGTAAAAATACGGTATACAATTAATGGAAATTACAGTAGTAAAGAAAAGATTTTTTTGTTTATTAATTGTAAATACTTAACTATTACATATTTTTAAGAAAACTAAGTCAACATTGAACTTTAACAAAATATAAATTTAAAAAAGTAATCAGTATAGTATAAATCATAAAGTCTTGGAAAATCCAATAAAACTTACATATTATGTTTACATATTTATATAGGTGGACAATCAAATTCTGGCTACCATACCAATTTGTAGTAACAACCAATCTAAAAGCAGTTTCAAAGTAATTCTAAAACATTCTCAAATTCTTTGTCAGATATGCTTTTAAGGTACAGAGTTATTTCAGACACTGAGGAATATTCCCCTCAAGTAGTCATTCTTCCACAGAATGAAACAAATAAACTTTCCAATCAAAGCTACATATTATCTTTACAACAATTACCATATATAGATCTACTTTAGAAAATTTTATGGGATCACATTCATGGTTTAGTAAAGTTACAGAAGAATATCATAGGTTGAAAAGTAAATTCAATGTTTACAATGATTTCATGCTAGTGTTGAGTGTTTAGTATGCAGTCCTATCATATGTGTATGAATGGTCTCACTAGATTGTTTTATTTCTGTTTTGATAAAAACTATGGATTGATCATTAATTTGAGGCATTTTCTGTTATCCTACATTTCAAAAGTACCAGTGATATTTGATAAAATATCAGCTTAATTATTTTGAGCAGGTAAGAAACAATAGCACATGAGATATCTAAAGTAATAAAACAACATCAATATAAATAATACAAATACTGATATGGATAATAAATAAAACAGCTTACATCCTTGCAACAATATCTCTGACACCACCAAGCATCAACATCTGCCTACCCAGATTCTTGGGAAGGATTTGATAGGTGCATAAAAATACCAAATCCAGTCTAAATATCTGGATGATTGGGCAACAAACCACAATAAATATATATAAATACAAAGCAATAACAGTAGCTAGAAATGAGGAGAAATTACCTGTCAGTTAGAACAATTAACTAGTGGAATGGCTTGCCTCCAGAAGTTGTGGGTGCTCCACCACCAGAGGTTTTTAAGAAAAGATTGGACAGCCATTTGTCCAAAATAATATAGGTTCTCTTACTTGAATAGGGGGTTGGATTCGAAGACCAACCCACTGTTATTCTGCTTTCTATAATATGCCAGTAACTAAGAATTTAGCAGTTTTTTTTTAAAAAAAATACTAAATCATCATCATCATTTTAGTCATTGTATATCCATTGCAGGCTTTTTCCTCATGTTTTCAAACAATGTGATCCTGAGCTTTCATTTACCAATTGGGACTGCAATACTTGCTGATGTTGTTGATCTGTTTTATTTTAGATCTCTTTTGTGGATACTTTTTATCAAGTGGGGTCCATTCTATAACTGCCTTGGTCCACTTGCCATCAGTTCTTCTTGCTATGTGACCAGCCCATTTCCATTTCAAAATTCCTTTATCCCCTTGATGATATCGTATACTTTTTTTTGTTCTCTAATCCATTTGCAGGTCTTTCTATCTTGTCTTGTAAGGCCGAGCATGTATCTTTCCTTGGGTCTTTTTGCCTCTCATAGCTTTTATACCAATTGTGAGGTTAGCATCCATGTTATAATGTTACATAATTTTGTTTCTGATTCTTTTTTGCTGTTTTTGAAATTCCAATTTGAGCATGCCCTCTTTTAGAGTTAATCTTCTTAACAACAGCTACTACACCCTGGGATGTGGGGAGGCACTTTCATTTATACTATTTGGGAATTGTATTTGATTTTAGATTTCTCAATAAATGTGACTGTGTGACTGTGCATTTTTTTTTAAAAAAGGACCCAGTATTATGAATTTAATGGCCCCAAATAAATAAACAAATAAATGTGCAATAAATAAAATATTTATATTGTTGTGCTTCAAACAACTCTTTAATTTGAATATGAATGATTCATTATTCATTAGTTACAATGATAAAAACAAATTGTTTTAAATGATTGCTTGTAAAGCCTATTACCTTAATTAAAATGTGCAAAATTATAAACATTATGTACTTTCTAACAGCTTATTTTTGTTCTTTAAGCTGAGCGTTGCAAGTGAGCGCAGTGCAGAGATGATTATGATGGTGATGACAATAGTGATGATTTTTATCAAAATCTTTTAATCCAGTTTTGCCCAATTGTCCTAAAATGTATTGGAATAAAATACTCATCTAAACAGAAACAATCCATGTAGTCAATTGGATTGAGGTGGTAAATAATTGCTTAAATAATGATCAATAAAACTGCAATTAAAACCATATACAGCATATTGCACTGTCTCAGATTCACTCCTCACCATATCTACACAAGATTCTCTCTCAAAACAGAAGAAAGAATATATCTAGAAAAGTGTAAAAGCCTCATATTTACACACAAACACACACACACACTTAAAATTCTAAAAAAAATACAATAATTTGTAAATAAAATTAAGTACATATTTTATTTATTTAAAACATTTAAATAGTTGGCCATCTTATCAAATGCTAGGTCATTTCAAATATATATATATGAGCAAAGCATATTTACTAGGGCAAATAACATTTAATGGCAAACCCCATACACAAGTGTTATAAAAGTCTAAAATGTTTCATTCTACTTTGGTCATGAGTATTTTTAGCATTTCTAGAACTATACAATTTATGGTCACAATTTCCTGCCTTCTTGCATATTGATTTATTTGCAAAAGTTCTGTTTCCTGACTTTCTAATTCTCTTTGATTCCTTAGCAAAGCTATATTTCATTTTCCCTGACATTCTCAGATTACTCCAACCATTTATCAATTCAGCAGAAAATATTTGAAAGAAAGTCTTATGCATTTTTATACAATTACACTTCCTTTAACTTACACACCACTGCATACATTTTTCCAAGTGTATGAACTTTTAAGCTCTTTTTCCATTAGAAAATGAATATTTGTACATAGTTCAGTGGACAGATTTTTCTGGCTATCTGAATCCACAAAATTTTAAAATGTAGAAATGGGTTTTGACATGAATGTATAAAATTCTTGTACATATTCAACAGGATCCAACAGGATGATTTTTTCTCTCTGAATCTTCCGATTCTTATTAATTCCTATCCTGCAACATGATTTTCTTTTCATGTTTTGTGCTTTTCCAATGATCACTTGGGGGAACAAAACAGTCACACAAAGTGCTGCAGTTGGAGAGAATAATATAGGCCCCAAAAGCTAGTTTCCTATGTCAAAAAAATGGGCTGAAGTCAAATAAATTTAACAGCAGAGTCTGGGAATGATAGGATAAATATGTCGTAACTGTTTTTCTAAGTATATATTAAGTTGCAACATTATATACTAAGGCACAATTGAGATTAGACACAATATAATTAAATGCAATTGAAAAATATCTACATTGGTGGAAAAGGATATTGAGAGAGGACTTAAATTTTGCTCTCTTTTTGTTCCAGTAGATAACTGTCTGCATAGGAAAAGAGCTCAGTTAGTTTAACTCTTGTCTAACATTTGTCATTTTCTCAATTACAGCCATTTATCTCATCTGTGAAAAATAATTGCACCCTACATTGGCCTTTGATGTCCTCCAGAATGCTTAGCTTCCTCTTTGATCCTTTTGTAAATGTTCCAAGTTACACTGTGGCATATTTTAAAGTGAATAAAGGTGACAAAAGTTGATGTTGCAGTTTAGAAGGGTCACTTGCAATTTGTAGGGACATTAACTACCACAACGATCTTCTGAAGTATCTTTATTGTATGAGGCAACCTGACGTTCCATTACATAGAAGTCAAAGTAATTGAAATTATGCCAGGGCAAAGTGGCAGTGGGTTGCCTCTGTTTTACTTAAAAGATTGAATCTGTTTAAGATAAGCTTCTGATAACTTCATGGACATATTCTTTTAGTTTTCAGCAATAACATTAAAATATTGGCTTCCATCCCCCCCCCAGTTTTTCAATCTAATTTAAAATTGTTGGCCATATAATCTAAAATGTTTACTTTAGCCTTAATCCTGAGTGTTCCTTCTATGAATATAAAAGATCAAACAATGTGGTCAAAAACAGAGAAGCTGGTAACTGGCTAAAAACTATATACAGTATCCCCATTATTATTATCTGCAACAGTCTGCCATACCATCATATGGTATTATATCATCACATATCATTATAAACAACTGATCTGAATATGAGACATAATTGATTTTTCTCAATGGGCTGCCCTTCCAAATGTATTGTGTTTGAGTTCTCACAATCCATCACAGACCATTAGCCAATGAACCCAAATGTTATGCTGTTTAGGGAATTTGGGAATTGAAATTTAATACAACTTCAGGGTAACCGGTTGGGTGAAGGATGGATTAAATTCATCATGAGAACATACAAAAGTTACAGACCACCCCATCATTAATCTAGATATGATTGTATTTGCAGTGATGGGAAGGGTACAATCTTCTTATTAGAAGTAAATAATACTATACAACTGTAACTGAGAACATTTTGATTTATGCCTATTTGGAAGAAGCTGTAATGAATAGATATGATAGCTTGTTGCAGCCAAAGTTACAGATATGTATAGAAAAATGAACACTTTATTTATTTATTTATTTATTTATTTATTTATTTATTTATTTGGACTTGTATGCCGCCCCCTCTCTGAAAGGACTTGGGGCGGCTCATAATTAAAATACAACAATAAATATTTAAAAAAGAATTAAACTTAAACAAGCCCAATAACTAGAATTAATTTAAAACTAATTTAACCCCCCAAGAGGTCAGTCCAGTCCGGCCTGTTCAAACAGCCAGGTTTTCAAATTGTGGTGGAAAGAGCAGAGATCAGGAGCCAAACGGAGCCCCAGGGGTAGTTGGTTCCACAAGGCGGAAACTGCAACAGAGTAGGCCCTTCCCCGAGGCACCGCCAGCTGACACTGTCTTGCGGACGGCACCCCGAGGAGTGCCCATCTGTGCGCATGCACAGGGCGATCAGTATTCGATATTGGCAGGAGACGCTCCCGCAAATACCCCGGACCCAAGCCGTGAAGGAGTTTGAATGTTAATGCTAACATTAAAAACATTAATAAATATCTGTTATCTGTCTATTTAATAGGGGCCACGGTGGCTCATGTGGTTAGAATGCTGAGTCAAGGGGACTACTAAAAGGTCAATAGCTTGGCAGCTCAAAACCTGACAGTGATCCATGTGATAGAATGAGTTATCAAGTTGAACCAGCTCCTGCCAGCCTAGCAGTTCAAATGCAAGTAGATAACTAGGTACAACTTTGTGGGAAAATACCAGGACATGAAAATACCTTGGAAATGAGAATGTTACCAGCTAATCTCTTCAACATAGAAGTGCCTTAGTAGACGCTTCCAACACAAAGGTAGTAGTATATATTGATTAGAGTTTACTTCTCAGATACATACATAATAGTTATGGTAAGTTATGAACCTAGGTACATTTTGATGGGAAGACTATCAACAATTAGGTCTAAGGGATATGGAATGCAGTAAAGTCATTATCTTTTTAACAGTTACTCCTAAAATTATTTGTGGCTGCTTAAAAACATGCTGATTCACATATTATCATTTTCATTGGTGATCTAATTATACATGTTACATTCATTTATATAAAATTAAAAACAGGTGATGATGTTTCACACAAATTTATCTCAAAAATTCCTTAACATTTACACTGTTGCAAGACTGATTTCTTAAAAAAAAACTGGAATTAAGTCATTTTAATTCTCGCATATAGAATTTATTTTTATTTATTATTTATTGATTTGATTTGTCAATCGCTTACAAGATAATAGGTATAAATATAAACATGAGTAAGAATACAGGAAATAGGTATGAATAAATGGGGACAAAGAACAGGGATGGTAGGCATGATTGTGCACTTATGCACGCCCCTTACAGACCTCTTAGGAATGGGGTGAGGTCAATTATAGAGCAAATGATGTTTCCTTTGTCAAAGGAAGACTCACTGGACAATTTAAACTGGATCACAATATTAGTAAACCAAATATAGAAATCTCCAAGGAAAACCATTTGCTGCAAAAGGCCAATTCAACACAAATGCTATTAGAAAATGGCTGGCAAAATTATAGCTTGACAGAAAGCAATTTGTGTCTCTTAGCTTGACTCCAACCCTGGCATCTGGTGACATCATATCAGTGTAATTCAGAATCAGGAAAGGTCATAATATGAAACATTTGGTTTGATGAGCTGATTTCTAAAAAGTGACAGCATGGTAAAGAAAACATGGTAGACATATACAAATGGAAGGATTATTGTACTTCTGTACATCTATTTCAAGAAAATACACATTTATAAACTACTCTAATGTAAGTATGTTTATGATTTAGGACAAAAATTGTCTTCTCTCCAATATCTGTCAAGCATGAGAACGAAGAGTTGCATTTTAGATTAAGAAGGGTTTAAAAGGGGAACTGCTGTTGACACCATTCATTTCTCCAAAACTGACAGTTCAGTTTATTTTAACTTATATGTGTTTTAGATAGAGTTTGAATCAGTTTTAGAAGCCTTGATATAAAAATGTGCTAGTGATTTGATTATTATGGTATGTTATGCATAATATTATGCATAACTTTAACACTAAGCTTTTAAGATTATTTTAGCCTATTTTAACCTGTAATAAGGTTTCATTCTAGTAAAAAGAGACAATAATTTCTAGAGGTGAATGATTTAATGATAAATACTGTGTGTTTTTAGTCCCTGGTGAAACATATCTCTCAAGATAATTTGATACCTGAAATTTGAATTTGATTTCAAAACCTTCAAGTTGCCTTGGAACTGGTGAGCTAATGAGTTAACTAACATATAAAAACAGAGATTTATTTTACTCTAGAGTAATTACTCTAGAACTGATCAACATATTCTGAAAGAACAAGGTGTAACTACAGAAGGAACTATAATCAGTTAACATTTCTTAGTCATGTCAAAACATTGGCTAATTAGGATACTCAGCCAAAAGGACTTATTTTGATTTACTGTAAAAGTTCTCAATGAATTATGTTGTGAGTCCTGTCTAAAAAACCTGGAAGAAAATAAAGGAGCACAATGATAGTGAGATTGCAAACTAGTCTAACTTCCTGGGTAATAGAATAATAAAACCATGTAAATACAAGAATGGAATCTCACAAGGCATTAAAACAGGAAAAAGGAACTATCTATAATATCCATCATGCTGTAGGGATAAGCTTGGTGGTGCAGGCTATTAAACGCCTAGCACTTAATTCCAGCTGCCTGTGATTAGTGCAGGCTCGAATCCCACCAGGCTCAAGGTTGACTCAGCCTTCCATCCTCTCAGGGTAGGTAAATTGAGGACCCAAGATTGTTGGGGGCAATAAGCTGACTTTGTAAAAATGCCGCTTAGTAATAGGCAGGAATATACAATGGAATGAAGGCTATTGCTGAGCACATTGGGTTGTGCTCCAAACATTGTAAGCGGCCCTGAGTCTCTGGAGAAGGGCGGCATATAAATATGAATAAAAATAAAAAATAAATAAATAAAAATATTATTAGAAATATGCGAAAAAATTAAGAAGTAGTAAGGGAAAGGGAAGGGAAGGTGATTGTCATTCACTGTATCTGTCTACTCCTTTCTATCCTGCAAACCATCCTTGCTTTCACTACCTTCATATTCCGCTGAATATATTAGCCATTGTTTTTAAGCTTCTCTCTCAGGCTGCCACATCTTTCTTGTTCTTTCTATTACTCTAAACCCATATTCCTTATTCATGTATATATTTTTCAATTTGATTAATGTTCTGTGGAATTTTCTCTACAAAAACCAGGGTCTGAAGCTTTTTAAAACAGCACTTGGAAAATAGTTTTTGCTCCAGATGATCATTACTGTGTAGCCTCAAATGTAGCATTTGGGACTTGTTTCTTTAGCCAATACTGCATGCCATTCCCAGCAGTAAGAACATGGTATCTCTACTTTGCCACAGGCCTCAATGAGCTCACCTTGACTCAATTATTCTTTGAGACTTTCCTTCTTCATCACCTTAGTATCATAACATTGACTGGATGGAGACAATTTTATTGCAAGTAATAAATATTTCCTGCAATGTTTATGCACTCATCAATTGTCTTCATTTTGTATCATTGTCCTGTCATGAGCGATCATAATTGTTTGAAACCAAAACCAGTTCGATATTAATACAAAATTTATAGGTACTCATTAATTGGATGGAATAATAAAGGAAGAATTAATTCGTGTGTTAGGTATTCAAGGCATTCATAGCAAGTTTAAATATTAAAAGGCATGCTTAAATCATTAAAAAGTTAGACACATCAGTTAACATATGCATAGGAGGCTCCACGGAATTAAACTGTTTTTTTTTAAAGTAGACTTGGCACTGGGTGTCTTCACAAACATGCCCTAATACTATGATATTGGCTAGTCTTGTTTCTTTCAGGATGTCTTTTAAATATCCCAGAATCCTACAGTCCTGGGATTTCCTGGTGGTCTTCTAGCCACTTGCCTTTGCTGACCCTGTATAGGTTTTTATTTCGGGGGGAGGGGGGTTGGCCATTTGACTAGATGTTGCCACCTGTTGTGGGGTGCGGGTAATGTCAGTAATAGTAACATAACTTCCCAGAGAGGAGTAAGAATATGCCAGAGAACGGCCTAAGACAAGTGAATGCACAGTCCTGAACTGGATGAGGGATGGAAGAAAAGGATCAAGATAACGTCATCTCATAAGGTATAACTGTTAGGTTAGAAGGTTATAGCTTTAGTCTGGTGAGATTCTGTCTATTAGATGTAAGCAAATAAAGAAGGGGACTTGATTGATCTCACTGTGTTGTCATTGGGCTTAGGCCTGACATCAATTGATGTACAGTTTTATGCTTTTATCTTGCCATAATACAGCTATTAAAATATCCAGGGTGAGGTTAAAAATCCATCAAAACAATCAATAATAATGATAACCATATCACCACCACCTGACTTCCAGAAACCTAAGAGCAAAAAAAAATGACAAACAGAAAATAAAACAAGAATCACAAAGAAAGATAATATCAGATATAAGGTTCATGGAAAGGATACTTAAAACAATTCAGTTTTGAAAATTTTAGAGTAGTTAATAAGTAGGGGATAGCCTGATTTCAGAGAGCTGTTTCAAAGTCCTGACACTACTGCAAAAAAGCAGTGCTGTCCAGCCTCACATTTAAATCTCACAGAAATGGGAAATTGCACGAAGTTCTCCCTTGCTATTCTAATTGGTTAGAGCAGGTCCTGAAGCACACATCTTGTATTCTTCCTAACATAATATTTAAAAGGTATGACTGAACCTGCTAAAGATGATAGATCTGGAAGGTGTTGACCTTAACTATGCCTATGGCCTGATGCAACTTATTTGAGATAATATTGCAGATTTGGACATTGATGGAAGGATGTACAGTGAAATTTCAAATGAATTTGGAAGCCCTGGAGAAAACATCTAAGGAGAGCAAAACATCTAAGAAGGAATCTACATTGACTTCCATAAAGCCTTCAATTCAGTGGTACACGACAAACTACTACTAAAACTAAGATCTTATGGCATCTCTGGACAACTGCACAATTGGATAGAAGCATTCCTGTCAAACAGACAACAAATGGTCAAAATTGGGAGCGTCCTATCAAATTCTGTACCTGTCAACAGTGGTGTCCTCCAAGGCAGTGTTCTAGGACCAACTCTCTTCATACTCTACATAAATGACCTCTGTGATCATATTAAGAGCAACTGCGTTCTCTTTGCTGATGATGTAAAGCTATTGAACACCACAGACAATACTGCTACCCTTCAAAAAGACTTTGACTATGTATCTGAATGGTCAAACAAATGGCAACTTCAAATCTCAACAAATAAATGCTCTGTCTTACATATTGGCAAAAAAAATATCAGAAAATAAAATACAAGCTGAATAGTCAAGATCTTGTTGATGATCCAAACTCTCATCTCTAATGGAATACTCATCTCTAATGATCTAAATGCTAGAGCCCACTGTAACTACATAGCCAAAAAGGCATTAAAAGTTGTTAACCTAATCCTACGTAGCTTTTTCTCTGGCAATATCACACTACTAACTACAGCATACAAAACATTTGCTAGACCAATACTCAAATACAGCTCACCAGTCTGGAACCCACATTACGTATCTGATATTAACACAGTTGAGAAAGTCCAGAAATACTTCACAAGAAGAGTTCTACACTCCTCTACTTGTTGCAGAATACCTTATGCCACCAGACTTGAAATTATAGACCTAGAAAACCTAGGACTACGTTGTCTTTGGTCCAATCTAAGTATAGTATATAAAGTCATACATTGCAATGTCCTACTGGTCAATGAATACTTCAGCTTCAACCATAACAATACAAGAGCACACAATAGATACAAACTCCAGGTTAACCGCAACAAACTTGATTGCAGGAAATACGACTTCAGCAACAGAGTGGTCAATATCTGGAATACTCTACCTGACTCTGTGGTTTCTTCCCCAAACCCCAAAAACTTTAACCTTAGACTTTCTACTATTGACCTCACCTCTTTCCTAAGAGGTCTGTAGGGGGCATGCATATGCACACCAACGTGCCTACCGTCCCTGTCCTATTGTTTCTTTTATTGTTTCTTTTATTTTTCTTATATGTATTCATTTCATGTATTCATAACTATGTTTACCCTTATACTTATTATCTTGTAAGCAATTGACAAATCAAATAAATAAATCAAATAAATAAATAAATAAATAATTAATTGAGGGATCCTCTTCCCTCCTCTTTTCTCATTTACCAGAAATTAGACCAGTGGAAATGGATCAAATTGCAAAATACTTAGGTGCTTTTCAATTGTTGGAGATAGATTTGTTTTGAGATAGACTTGCACTAGGAAGTGATTAAGTTTTCCCATTCCACAGCTTCCTTTCACAGCTGAAGTTTTAACATTATTTTCATTTTGCTTATGGAGAATTTTGATAAAGAACTTGCTTAAGAATTTTGGTAAAGAATTTGCATGGTACAAAATGTTCATTGACTGAATTTAATTGGCATAATTGCTCTGCTATTGTAGAAAGAAGAAGGACCAGCAAAACAAAAAACAAAACAGATGGTAAAGCTAATTTAGCACCAAGAGTGTGACTGAATACACTGAGATATAAAGTCAGCCTCATAAAAGCTAAGTACACAAACTCTTTACCTGGATAAACAGAATCTAAGATTTTTAACGGATGTTCATGGGGAGAAATATTTGGTCTCAGTAAGAAATATTGCAAGACAAGAATGAAGTTTGATTGACAGCCAGTGTATGTTTTACTACCTATTCTTGGCAAGAATTAGCAAAATCCCTCTATTATTGGCAAAAAAATGCACATTTGCTCTACATAAAGAGATTCCTTTGTTTCACAGCAAAGCTGACAACAACTGTGCAGAATTGAGAAAGGCATACCAAGTTACTTGGAAGTATAGATGCTATTTAAAATGGGAATTAGGACTTGCTCATACATTGTTATAGAGAGGAAACTGGATATGAGAGCCAGAGCTTTCATTATCAAGATGCTACTAATGGAATTATCTCTAACTATATCTTCCAATTGCTTGTATATATTTCCATCTGCTTGTATTACGGAAGTTATTTCAGTGCATCTCTAATGTTCTGGATACAAGTATGTCAAATAGTCCAGGGCCCATTTAAGCTAAGGGTGAAGATGGTTGGAAAATGATTGGAGAATAATGTACATTCTCTTTCCTAATGTGAAGGTAAGGAGTAAAATTTTGATAACACTGTTGTCAATTCTGCTAAACACCATGTTTAAATGTCTATTCTATAAGTTTGAAGTTCTTTTTTTAAAAAAAATAAACAAATCAAAATTTCCATCCATCTTCTCTTAGAATTACAGAAGACAAAAATGTCTACTTTGTGTAGTCATGCTTTAAGTCCAACCATATGATGCAAATAAGAAAATATATACTTGCTATATGTTAAACCAGCATACTGAAACTGTATTACAGATCATGAATCATGGCCTAGGAGGTCACTTTGATACATTGAGTGTCTCTTTTCATCTCATGTGTTTTTAATGCACTTTTAAGTATAGTCACCATTCTAAGTAGCACATTTATAAACCCTTTCTACCTATTTATTTATATAATCACCCATCTCACAGAAAATTGACTATAAGGGATGCACAGAAAAAAATATCATAAAATCAAAATATTAAAACAATTAACAATACAATTAAACAATTAAAAAGACATCAGCAATATGAGCAATATTAATATAAATAAGAAGACGGTCAAAAAATTGATGCTAAAAAAAGGCAACCATGTCAATAGATCATCTTGTTCTTGTGATTTCAGGCCATTAATTTTTATAATTAATCCATTTAGAAAATTTAATATTTTGTGTGTATTTATATTTTTTAATATTATCAATTTTAAAAATTGTTTCCCAACCAGATTCATTTATAGAAGATAGACAGTTACATAAATTGTGTGTGTGTGTGTATATATATATACCTACCTACCTACCTACCTACCAACATATATATATATATATATATATATATATATATATATATGTAGGTCTTGGTGTATTCGGGTCTTGTCCTGTGTAAGATTGAGAATACCTTGGCGACATTTCGACGAGATCCCACTCGCTATCTTCAGGCTGGTGTCTTCGGCTTTGTGCTTGTGCCAGCAAAGCTTGTGCCACAAAAACCAACACCGGACCCAAAATAACACATGATGCCACCACCAATCTCCCTCACCAGACTCAAACCCAAGCCCACCCCACAGACAAAAGGCAACCACCATCCAGAAACCAGACCATAGCTGCAACTCCAGCTGCTACACCCCCCTCCGACCCCCAAACTAAGCAAACTGACACATGCTATAAACACATAGCCAGACCTCAAACTCGAGCCAAACCAAGGCCGGAATGTCACACCACAGCCTTCCACCCAGGATACTACATCATGGAACTCAGGAGATTACAACACAAAACCTCAGGAGGTTGCAACACAGAAAACAACCCAGGAGATAACAGCACAAGACCCAGGATGTCACAACAATAAAACTCAGAAGGTCATCACACAGCCCACTACCCAGGTAGCTACAACACAAAAGGCTGAAGGACACACAGCCACTACCTCAGCCATACAGGCTCTTACGAAAAAGCCAACCAATCAGCAAATACCAATTCCACCAACCAATCAAGAAGCAACAACACAGCCAACAACACAGCCAACCAACCCGCTTACAGCAGAGCCAGCAGACCACACCCCCCTCCAGTATTTATAGAGAGAAGGCAGCTCAGATCACGTTTTGCTGGCACAAGCATGAAGCCGAAGACACCAGCCTGAAGATGGCAAGTGGGATCTCATTGAAACCTCACCAAGGTATTCTCAATCTTACATGGGACAAGACCCGAGTACACCAAGACCTACATACCTTTACCCGTGAAAATCTACGAAAACAAATATAGATAGATAGATAGATAGATAGATAGATAGATATAGATATAGATATAGATATAGATATAGATATAGATATAGATATAGATATAGATATAGATATCATGCATTGTTATGTTCACCTTGAAAAAGACCCCAAATGTCCTTTTCAAAATGTATTTGCCTTGACTAAGAGAATATCCTTTTGAAGAGAGATTTATTTGAATAACTGTTATAAGGAAAACTCTCAAGGAAATGCACTCCATGAAAATTGTAAGTATTATGGGACATGTTTGTCAGCTCAAGCACACTTTGTACAGGCAACACCTCAACCCAAGCTACATACTCTGGACATTGATTGATTTCTTCAGCTACGAGGACTTTCCAGAATATATTTCACATTGCTTTTCTGTGACAGGGAATTGTTTTCATCTTGTCAGTAAAGGTAAATATTTAGAACACTTTACTGGGGGTGGGGTTTCACTCGATTACTGTCATTCTCAACATCCTTAACAACCAATTCAATAAGTCACTTAAAGACAAAGCTTTTCTATTTTCTCCCATAATGCTCCCAAATGTCCAGCTCTGGTCTAATCTTCCCCAAGTTGGAATCTTAGCTCAAAGGTGGCTTTTGAATTTTTATTTTTTGCCAACCAAAGTTGTAAGAAATCAATGACATAATTCCCTTCCATTTTCAGATAGGAAAAAAAATGCACACCAATATCAAAACTAAGAAAAGCAAAAAATATTGACCATGTGCATTCATGTTACATAGCTACATACTCATTACATCAGTTGATGCTGCCAGTTTAACAACTGGTTTGGTGAGCGCATGTTTTGCCTAAGGTGCTTGCACGCAACACTGAAAATGGAGCATTTAGAAGCTCATCTGCTTACCTTCCAAGTCAGCAACGATAAGTAGAACAGCAAGGGGTGGGGGAAAATCAGCTATGCCGTGCAATTGAGATGAGCTACAAAGCAGGAAATAAAGGACAGTATAGGGCGAGTACGGGTGGGCCGGGCCAACTTATTGTCAGAACTACCTGTTCTGACCCAAACCTTTTTCCAAAAAGACAAATAATAACAAAGGGGACAGAAATCTTTTAATGAGTCTTACGAATGCCCAGTTAAAAGGCTGCTGCAAACTAATTAACTTTGATAAGCACAAACCTTGCCAAAATTGTACGAGACTGCCAAGAATCACAGATAAGAAATATTTCACAACACAAGAGTCCAACTTAAGATACTGTAATGTCCACAAGTCTGAGTTTCAAAATGTCTTTGCTTCCTGCAAAGAATGTTTGCTTCACAGCTGGCTTTTATATTCTTGAAGAAGGGGCCATTACCTTGCAGCCTTACTCCCGAGTTGCCCGTGTTGTTGCAGCTGCTCTTTCCTGATGCGCACTTGGCACAGGCTCCTCAGGAACCTCCTCATCACTGCTGCCAGCCCCCACAATCTCTGAAGGCAGCAGTCCACTCCCTAATGGTCCTGGCTCCTCATCTGAGTCCTCGCTCTCCTCAGCCATCCGTACCTGCTTCCGGCTAACCACAACACTACTGGTTCACTCGAACTGGTCCAAACCGGCAGCATCCCAGCACTGCATTGCATGCTCATTGTATCTCCCCTCTCTATAAATGTTGCTGGCAACCAGAAGAGATTATCCATGCCTTTAAAATGCAAAGTCCAAAACTAAAATTTAATATTGTCCAAAACATTTTTTTTAATTTGATCTTGTGGAATGATCCTACTCCAACAGTATTTTCCCAGTGCAAATAAGTATTGTTACAGTTTGTCAAGATGCATAGTTTGATTTCTCCAATAAAATTAGGATTATCATTAATTGCCTTTTGACTATTATTAAAAGAAATAATACTGAAAACAAACCCCACTGAATCAGTTGACATAAGATTGCTCATTAAAATGTCAGCTGCTCAATAAATGTGTAATAGATTTAGCTACAACTTTAGGAAAAAAATACAATATATACAAACACAGAAGGAAAGAAGAAAATGAGAAAATGAGAGAAAAAGAAATATGCTGTATTTAAGAAGAAGGGTAAATTTTTCTGTATAGGTGATTCTCCTACTACCTTTGCTATCAATACGTTCAGTACAAATTGTAATGAAAGAAGCTTCACATTATATTCAGTCTACAAAGAAATTGCCCATGAACAATCCATTTCTCTTCAGAAACTTTAAGTATCTATTTGAAACAATTTTTCAATAAGTGTAGGCCCTAGATTTATAAAAAAATAAAACAAAATAAACAGAACTTTTAAAGCTATAGAACTGATTTTAAAAATCTTCAAAGCATAGAAGTGGAACATGATACATAGGGGTTCCTGTGGTACAACTGTAACTCTAAATCCATCAGTTCTGCTTCTCAAAAGTGTTCAGTAAGTGCCTGGTATTTTAGATGAATCATCAGAGCTTGGCAAGTGGAAAACAGTATCTATATAGCAGTCAGTTTTGAGGGACAAATGCTGTTATGTATGCAGAGTTTGAATTGATTGGTTGTTCTTGTAAAGTGTTTGAAATCATTGGTTAAAAAGTGCGGGAAAACCCTGCACTCTGATTGGCTGTCAGCTGAGGCAGCCGGCTATATATAGCTGCCTCGGCTAAGCCAAATTGCGTCCGTTCTGAACTGAAGTCACAATAAAACTTAAGAGCTGAAGCACTCCGTGTCTGCCTCTTCATGCAAACTTAACACTGGCGATGAAGGTGGGATTCTCCTGAAGAGAAGGCGATGCTGAACAGAAGAAGAGCAAGATGGCTGCGCTGAACACCCTCCCAGCCCCGTTAGATCCGACAGCAGAAGACTGGGAGTCGTATGCAGATCGTTTCCAAATGTATCTGGAGGGAAACAATCTGGCCGCCATTTCCGAGCAGCGGAAGAGGGCAGTCTTTTTTACGTACTGCGGTCCGGCAGTTTTCAAGATGGCGAAGGCACTCACAGGAGCAGCAGACGTGAAGGTAATGGCTTGGCCTGATCTGGAAAGTTTGTTAAGAGCCCATTACGCACCACAAGTATCATGCCTCATTAAGAGACACAAGTTTTATCATCATGATCAAGGGGAAAACGAAAGCGTAAACAACTTTGTGGCAAGTTTAAGAGACATTGGGGGTGCGTGCGAATTCAGCAGTTTAGAGGAGGCCATGCGCGACCGTTTTGTATTGGGCCTTAAAGACAAGGTGTTACAGAGCAAGTTAATAATGAAACCTAAGATCACGCTGAAAGAAGCCATAGAAGAAGCATCTTCAGCAGAAGCTACTAAGTCCTCAGCAGCAGCCATGAGGAAGATGAACAGGGCCACGAGCCATTCTGATGGGGAAAAGTCCACCACAAATCATTGTGAGGAACTAGATTCTGAGTCAGATTGCAGTGAGGTGGAGGAAGGAATTTACCGACTCAGAATGGAGCAGAAAAGAAAAGACCTGGGAAGAAAGAGGCAAGATTTCTATTGCAGAGGTTGTGGGGGAAGCCACCCCCGCTCTGAATGCAAGTTTCTAGACACCATTTGCCTCCGTTGTGAAAAAAGAGGGCACCTAGCAAGAGTCTGCAAATCCTCCAGAACTCCACCAAACAGAAGGAAGTTTGCTGGAACCAAAGACAAAGAATTCAAGCCAAACAACCTCAGTGAGAAAATGGGGTGCAGCACAGAGGCAAATGGGAAGAATGAAACTCATCAGACAGTAACTATTGGTCATTCATCTTCTGTAAAGAACAGAAAAGTGCATGTCAAGGTACTTATTGAAGGAAGGCCTTGCCAAATGGAAGTGGACTCAGGATCATACCTATCTATGGTGTCATGGGACACTATTCAAAGACTATTACCAGATATTCAGAAGACTCACTTCAAGAAGCAGGCATTGACTCTTAAAGACTACCAAGGGAACAAGATTCCAGTAGTTGGAACAAGAGAATTCAACGTGAAGTTCAAGGGCCACACCAAACGTCTACCACTGACCATCATTGACAAGGATTGCCCAAGTTTGCTGGGACTTGAATGGTTCAACCCGCTGGGCATCGAGGTGACTGGCATCAATCACATGAGCAACACTGAATGGGAAGAGGCCTTGAAGTCTGAATTTCCAGAGGTCTTCAGCAAAGGATTGGGCAAGTATATGGGGACCCCTATCACTTTCAATCTAGATCCCAAGGTACAACCAATCCGCTTAAAACCCAGAAGGGTTCCATTTGCCTTAAAGGAAAAAATTGATGCACAATTAGATAAACTAATAGCTCAAGGGGTTTTAGAGCCCACTGACCACTCCAGGTGGGAGACACCCATAGTCACACCAGTCAAGGCTGATGGGTCTGTAAGAATCTCTGAGGAGATTACAAGGGGACATTGAACCATGAGCTACAACAGAGTGCATATCCAGTTCCAGTGGTGCATCATTTATTACATTCTCTTGGTGGGGGCACAGTCTTCGCCAAATTGAACCTGGCCCAGGCATATCAACAGTTAACAGTTGATGATGCAACTGCAGAAGCCCAAACCATTGTAACCCATAGAGGTGCTTTCAAATGCAAAAGGTTGCAATTTGGAGTAAGTGTGGCACCAGGCATTTTCCAAAGCCTTATGGAAAGGATGCTCCAAGGGTTGCCAGGGGTGGTGCCTTATTTTGATGATGTTTTAATCTCTGCTGAAAATGACACTCAGTTACACGAGAAACTCAGAAGTCTTAACCAGATTCAAAAAAGCGGGGTTAAAAGTCAAAGAAGAAAAATGCACACTTAGAACTGACAAAGTGGAATTCTTGGGTTACATGATTGATAAACATGGCATCCACCACACAGAAGCCAAAGTTCAGGCAATCAAGGAAGCCCCCAGGCCAAAATGCAAAACAGACTTGCAAGCTTCCTGGGACTCATTAACTTCTATCATATGTTTCTACCTCAGAAAGTAACCACTGCAGAACCACTACATAGATTACTGGACAAAAAATCTGCATGGGTCTGGGGCAGAAAAGAACAAGCTGCATTTAACAATATTAAGAGACAAATCACTTCTGATTCTCTACTGATACAGTTCTCTGAGAATTTGCCTGTTGTACTGACTTGTGATGCATCCCTTTTGGAGTGGGGTGTTGAGTCACATGCTTCCCAGTGGAAGGGAAGCCCCTATTGCATTTACTCACACTTTGACTAAAGCAGAGAGAAACTAAAGCCAACTGGACAAGGAAGCTTTGGCAATTACAGGCATTTCTGGGACTATTATTTCATATGTTTTATACCAGAAAGCAACCACTGCAGAACCCCTACATAGATTACTGGATAAAAAATCTGCGTGGGTCTGGGGCAGAAAAGAAGAAGCAGCATTTAACAATATCAAGAGACAAATCACTTCTGATTGTGTTTTAATACAGTTTTCTGAAAATCTACCTGTTGTGTTAACTTGTGATGCCTCCCCTTTTGGAGTGGGGTGGGTTCTGAGCCACAAGCTTCCCAGTGGAATGGAAGCTCCCATTGCCTTTTATTCACACACATTGACTAAAGCAGAGAGAAACTATAGTCAGCTGGACAAAGAGGCGCTGGCAATCGTGGCAGTTGTTAAGAAATTCCACGAATACGTTTATGGAAGAAGATTCACCATTGTCACATGTCACAAACCACTTTTGGGAATTGTGGCTGGTGATAAACCAACTCCAATCATCCTGTCACCCAGAATGATGAGATGGACTGAATTCCTTGCAGCATATTCATATAAACTCATCTATAGACCTGGATAGGACATTGGGCATGCAGACGCTTTGAGTCGCTGCACACTTCCTTCACAAACTGAGGACCCTGCTCCTGAGACTTACACCTTTTTTCTAGAAACTGTTGCCAAGCTTCCAGTCCATGCTGCTGAGATTGCCAGAGAGACTGCCAAAGACATTTTATTGGCTCCTGTTATAGGCTGGATTAAGAAAGGTTGGCCACTTCAAGATCTACCTCAAGGTTCCCAACCTTTTAAGTCCAGGCAAACTGAATTATCTGTCTTAAGAGGATGTATTTTGTGGGGTAACAGGGTGGTTATTCCTGCAAAACTACAGAAAGAGGTTTTGGAAATGTTGCATGAGGGTCATCCGGGAATTGTCAGAATGAAGGGATTGGCCAGGAGTTATGTATGGTGGCCAGGTATTGACAAAATGGTTGAAAACTGGGTTGTATCCTGTCCCAACTGTCAGGAAGTCAGGCCTGCCCCACCTCTCGCCCTCAAACAGGAATGGGAATGTCCTAGGGGCCCATGGTCTAGGATTCACATTGATTTTGCTGGCCCTACCAGAGGGCAAACTTTCCTTATTATAGTAGATGCATACTCCAAATGGTTAGAGGTTATCCCTATGGCATCCACCACAGCTGAAACTGTCATCAAACAGCTTAAGAAACTTTTTGTAACTCATGGATTACCTGATGTGCTTGTTTCTGACAATGGTCCTCAATTTACTTCCAACCTTTTTGAATCTTATTTAGCACAACAGGGTATCAGACATGCCCTTACTGCCCCTGGGCATCCTTCGACCAGTGGCTGGGCTGAACGTATGGTTCGTTTTACTAAGGAGAAACTCCAACAATTAAGTCCTGGGGACATTACTGAGAAAGTGGAGAAACTACTTAGTATTCAACATATCACTCCCAGCCCATCCACTAATTTAACTCCTGCTGAGCTTTTGATGGGCAGGAAACTTAGGTCCACCCTGGATTGCCTTCATCCCACTTACGCACCCAACGCTCCCTTAGATTCCACCAGCAAGACTCATACATTCAATGTGGGTGATTCTGTTTATGCTAAAAACCTTGTAGGTGAACCACTATGGATTCCTGCTGAGGTAACCCAAATCATGGGCCCCAGGTCTTACAGGGTTCAAACTGAAACTGGTCTCTTGTGGAGTAGGCACATAGATCAGTTAAGATCCAGACTGCCTCAGGAACATCGCCCTTGCCCCTCTCTGGATTCCATATCCACACCTTTTTCTAGGGGGGAAGGGGGAGGTAATGAGGGTAATCAGCAAGCAGGAATCAACCCCATGTGTAACGAGCTAACACGACAGGAACCATCCCAAAACCTGTCACAGTGCCAACAACCATTCTTACAAATGGAAGATTGCACATCACTACCAGACTTAGGTGCTGACATTGGGTTGGAGATGGATTGGGAGGAGAGACCAGGTTGTAGTAACCAAACAGGTTCTACCATTACTAGAAGTCCAAGTAAGGAGATGTTAACAGACACATTTCCTCCCTCACAATGTGAGAACCCTAAAACACCTGAACCACGTAGGTCTCAACATACACGTAAGAGCCCCACCTATTTAATACATTAGATAGATGGGGTTTGAGTATGGACTAAACCTAGTGGGGAGGGGTGTTATGTATGCAGAGTTTGAATTGATTGGTTGTTCTTGTAAAGTGTTTGAAATCATTGGTTAAAAAGTGCGGGAAAACCCTGCACTCTGATTGGCTGTCAGCCAAGGCAGCCAGCTATATATAGCTGCCTCAGCTAAGCCAAATTGCGTCCGTTCTGAACTGAAGTCACAATAAAACTTAAGAGCTGAAGCACTCCGTGTCTGCCTCTTCATGCAAACTTAACAAATGCAGTGTATGAGTGAGCATGCCTGTAATTCAATGCCATAAGGAGATGAAATGGCTGTGTGTCCACAGGACTTTCATCTGAAACAACTATGTGCCCACTGAGCTTTCAGTATTGTTTTTCTAACAATGCAGATAAGTGATGTAACAGAACAACCTTTAGTCCTGCCAAATACTCTGACAATGATCCCTTTTTTTGCTTCAGTGGGAACAAATTATATTACAAAGAGTAATTTACAAACATGGATTTTGAAGACTTATATTTGATATAACTACTGTTTGGAAGGTCCTGTAGAAAGTCAGTATTTGGAAAGCTGCTGGTCCTGATAATATCCCTGGCTAAGTACTTAAGGAGTGTGCTGACCAGTTGGCCACTGTTCTCACAGACATCTTCAATCTCTCATTGCATCAGGTTGTGGTTCCATCATGTTTTAAGACTGCAGTCACTGTACCAGTTTCCCTTCCCACCAAACTATAATCACATGCCTTTATGATTACCATCCAGTTCCACCCCCTTTCATTATGATGTGTTCTGAGAGATTGGTAAAGGACCACATTTAACTCATTTCAGTTTGCCTATTGCAAGAACCATTCTATAGATGATGCACTTTCCTATGTGTTTCATCTCAGCTTGGCACACCTGAAGGAGAAGAATGCTCATGTGCAAATGCTGTTTCTTGATTTCAGTTCAGTGTTCAACACAATCATTCCTCAACATTTGGTGAACAAATTGGTACTATTAGGTTTTAATACTCCTTTATTTCCTTATTGATAGGCCCCAGTTTGTGTGAGTTGGAAGAAAAGTTTTCAACTCCACCTCCTTGAGTACAGATTCCCAATGTGTCTTGAGTCCACTACTGTTTACCTTGATGATCCACGACTGTGCCAAATCTGCTTTGAATCATATTGTGAAGTATGCAGATGACATGGCAGTGATGGGTCTTATCCATACCAACAATGAAGATGCTTATAGGGAGGAGGTTATGGTGGACTAGTGCAATAAAAGTAACCTGGTTCTAAATGTTAATAAATAAAACAAAGGAGATCATTGTAGATTTTAGAAAGAGCCAGCTTTGTTATATTCTACTCAGTATCAAGGATGCAGCTGTAGAGGTGGTCAATAGTATTAAGTATCTGGGGCTGCAGATAACTAACAAACTGAACTGGTCTCTGCACGTCATCCTTAGTGAAGTGTGCAAGCCAATATCTGCATTACCTGTGTCAAGTGAGGAGAGCACATCTTTCTCCTTCTGTCCTGGCCATTTTTTATAGAGGCATGATTGAGAGCATTTTAAGAAACTGCATCACTTTTTGGTTTGGTGGCAGCAGTGCCTCGATAGAAAGTCCATACAGAGAGCGGTAAGGACAGCCAAGAAGTTTATAGGAAGCTTGCTTCCTGTTATTCAGGATACTGCTTATAAGTGCTATGTGCTTAGAGCTCAAAGCATTGTTAGAGAATGCATACACCCACTTTACAGTCTGTTTCTGTTGCTCCCCTCTGGGAGGAGGTTTCGAAGTATTTCTAGAAGGACTACCAGATTCTATAACAGCTTTGTTCTCTATGCTACCCATCTGGTAAACTTGCAAGATTCGTTTTTCTCGCCATGTACATGTATACATCTGAACTAGACTGTGTTGTTTCTCTGGTCATATATGTGGGTATATGCATAATTTTGTATTTATTTATCTATTTATTCATATTTACGTAGTGTATATTGGAGGTGGTGACCTTTTGAGAGCTGCATGCGATGAAATTTCATTCAAAGTGACAATAAAGTTATTCAAAGTTCTAAGTAGGAAGAAAACTAAACGTATTCAGGTGGAGTTTTCCTCCAGTCCTTTAAAGGACTGGAAAGGAAGACAAACACTGAAAGAAAATTATTGAATATACAGTACAAATGGCACTGAAAAGATAAATTTGTTTACACACCATTCAAAAGAGGTAATACAAAAACTAAAAAAGAAATAAAAAGATCAGAACATATGCTTTTCAGCAATGAACATCCAGATAAGCACAATTAACATCAGATAAACAATCAAGTAGAAAACAATAGCTTTATATAAAAAGATGAAGGAGAAAATCACCACTGCTGACAGGAAGTTACTGTATATAAACAGGGAGCAAATTCCACACTCACTCACACTGGTGATGTCAACTAGATGGGTAATGAAATCTCTACAAGCAAACAATGAAGTTCAGAGAGAATCAAGGATTCCACAATTCAACCCTGAGTTATATCTGTTGGAGAGATTGATTGGTCCTTGTTGTCCAGGTGATATACAGGATTGCCTATATGATAAACTGCATTCCTTTTACAAGGTCTGCTAGTTAATTATGTATTTTGTCAAAGTTTCACCAAGAGAGTTGATAGACGGAAATGGAAGGAGGTATTATTCTGAGATATATTTAGAAAAGAAAAGGACAATAACTGGTTGCTTGATGAAGATACCATGGTAATAGATATCAAGGAAAAAGCAGAGCTACTTAATTCCTATTTAATCTTAGTCTTCTCTAACTGAAGTACAAGAGGCAAGTGAATAAGATGCACTAAAGCTCAAGATGGATAAAATAACAAATTTCTTAGTTTAAATCTCTGGGGCTATGTGAATTGGATCTTTAAAGATGGAACATCCTCAGATGTAGATGGCTCAAACATTAACAGCACTCAGACTTTGGATTGGGTTAGAGACACTTTTTCACCTCCCCAAACCTATACAACCTCCTTAACTGACCAGGGGTCAAAAGATATAATTGGGTATACTCAGGATATTGATGACAACAATCCCTAATCAATAGATAATCTCATCTCATGTTGGAGGGCTTAAAGAATGACCTCCCCTTCCTCCCTACCAGCACATCCTTACCATCCACTCCAACTGAAGCTAGCACGAGAGAAAGAAAGAGAACTATCGTAAAGCAGCGCCCTCTATTCAGGAGTGGGATTCTACTGGTTCTATCCGGTTCTATAGAATCCCTTGTTAACTTTCTAAGTAGTTCGGAAAACCGGTAGTTAGAAGCAATCTCCATTTGTTTTTTTCCACCCTTATTACATTCTTGGCAGACAGCCTAGACTTCCTGCCTCTGGAGCTTCTGAGGCTTTCGTAAAGGGGAAGGATTGTTTTAAGATTTTTACATTGCTGTTGGGAGGAAATACTTCCCTGGACAATCAGCACTTTGAATAAATAATTGAATAATGAAGCAAAGCTTTTAGTGACAGGGAGCCAAGATGAGTGACATTCAGCAAGCCTTCTTGGCTAGCTAGAAAGATTGACATTCAAACGTGAGCTTACATACCCTTTTTGAGTTTTGGTCTAAAACTGGTTTTTGGTGAAGATTAATTCTGTGCTTGGTGAAGTTTAATCCTGTGTTTATTGATGGGATAATTTTCCCTATTCAACTTCAACAAGCAACAGCTACTGTTGTGATTTAATTATTTGTATTGTGTTTGAATTTTTTCTTGCCTCATGGTTACTTTTTCTATTTGGGGAGTGGGGGTCTTCCTTTATTGATTTAATACTATCTGGCACTGTCCTTTTGGGGTATACTTCCAAGAGGCAGGATGTAAGCTTGGCACTGATTTTTTTTACTGCCTTTCTGGGGGGCATGTGACCTTTCCTTAAATCTGGGTGATTTCCTTAGGATATCTTGTGCGGTAAGTGAGACCAGCTGGTATTTTTAAGTGTTCAAATGGATCTAAGGATTGCTTTTCCTGGGTGTGCTCTTTCTGGAGAGCTTAAATGACCTCTCTGCTACAGGGTTTTACTTTATGAGCAAGAGTTGGCTGCTTGATAGTTATCACTGCATTTTAAATATTTTCATTCCTCAAGTGCTCTGGCACCCTGCCTGATTTGTAACTCCGGCTTGCAGGTATTTTTAATCTAATGATTGGTATTTAGGGCAACTTTTTGCAAGCAAAGAAGCTTTTTGTATTTTTGTACAGGTAATCCCTGACTTACAACAGTTCATTTAGTGACCATTCAAAGTTACAATGGCCCTGAAAAAAGTGACTTATGACCATTTTTCACACTAATGACCGTTGCAGCATCCCCACTGTCATGAGAGGCCAGGCGAGGAGAAGCACCCTTTGACATGAGTGATGTTGAGTTGGTCACGCCCACCCAGTCACATGACCACCAAGCCACACCCACCAACCAAGCCATGCCCACAGAACCGATTGTTAAAAAAACTGAATCCCACCCCTGCCTCTATTCCCAACCTAGGGCACCAACTCAGAAGACCATGATTAACAGTACTGAAAGCTGCTCAGGCATCAAGTTGCTCAAGATTGGATAAACAACTCAATCTAGATTATGCCAAAGATCATAAAATGGACACTGTCTCAGTACTAAATCCAGGCTTGGAACGTGAATGAAACAAATCATGATATTCAATTTTTTTCCTGATTTCTCATCAGCTGCAAACTGATCCATCTCTGGTTGATAGTTATCAAAAATGTTTGGTTAAAGAACAACCTCTTGAGGAGTGGTACACCACTTCCTCTTTCAAAGCAAAAGGTGCTACCTGCTCCAATAGAGAGAATGATACCACAGCATGGACCCAACCACAGGTCACCTTGGTTGCCTTTATGACATAGGAGTAGCCTGAATCCACTTAACTATTAGTGGATCTAACACTTCAGAGAACCCCGACAACTGTTGGATGAGTTAAAGAAGAGCCATCTGTTGCAGATGCTTTAATTTGGATTTAGAGCACTGAGCAGAGGCTTGGACTCCAGGGCTAAATGGGGAATTCCAATACCTCAAAAGTTACACTAGCATTGAATCTTCTTTCCTTAATTACCTAAGATGTTCAATTTAATGTGAATTATTTAAAAAAAAAACACTTGTCAATTTGTTACTTTTCTTGATGTAGAAATAAAAAGATCACAGATGGGACCTGAAAAATATATCACTCAAATTGGATCTCTTATAGAATATTCAATTCTTATCCCAAAGAAATTAAAAGGAAATTAAAAACAAAAAACCCCAAAACCATAGATCTTGCACAGAATAAATATGGGCATTTTATTCTAATCAAAATTATTCATTTTTATCTGAGGATGCTAATGTCTCACCAGAACAGCAAGGAGTTGCATCTCCTTGTAACAATTCTGCCTTCCCAATGTATTACTAGCAGATGGAGAGAAAGGCACTGGCCATCCTAGTCATTTGATTGAACTGTTTATATTTGTGTGTGGGGTGTATGTGTGCATGTGTAACCTTAGAGTTAGCATTGACTCCTCATGATTGCTGGACATGTCCCTGCAGTCTTTTTGGCCAGAATTTTGGAAGTGGCTTGCCACTGCCTACTTCCTAGAGTTGAGTGTGAATGATTGGCCCAAAGTCACCCTGCTGGCTCTGTGCCTAAAGCAGGTTTGGAACTCACAGTCTCCTGGTTTTTAGGCTGTGTCACTATACCAAAGAAGCTCTCTTGATTTAACTATTGTACATATTTCCCATGCATTGATAAATGGGTTTAGAACTAATTATTGGGTGTGTTGTAGAACTTCTCTTAATCAAGCAGTCTCCCTTCTTTGAATCAAGTCAGATTTAATGCTTTCTCCTGTAGCAATCCTATCATGATTATCAGTCTTCCTAATAGAGATGGAAAGAAAACATATGAATATATTGCATTCATTGTGAACCTGTTATTATTCTTTATGTACTTGCATTGCTTCCTTTGCACCTAGATTTATTTAGCTGATTTTGAATTTCTTCTAACCATAGTATGTATTCTTTAGAAAAACAAAACAAAACTACATTTTCCTTATTTGTTTTTTTCAATGTGTTTTTAAGTTTGTAAATAAAGTTGTTTTTAAAATTAAAATACAGTTTCCTTATTTGATTGGTTCACATGATACCAGAAAGTTTGCCTAATTGTTTTTTCAGAAAAACAGGTTAATAAATAACATTAGTCTCTTAGTGCAACGATCCAGCCATTAATATGGAATTTACAAATAGCTTCATTCTGTGCAGCTAATGGATGCACTCCATGATGTAGCAATTAATATTTGAGGAAGTCTTTTCATTTCTGTTAATAAGCAGCTGTATTTTATAGGCTTATTATCAACATTCTGAAATACCAGCCAGCCAAAAATTTTAGATAAACAGGACACATTGTTGTGAAATATTTATAGGTTTAGATTGCTTAAATTGCCTTCTGTGAATCAATTTCCTTTCTTTTTCTCTTTTCCTTTTCTCCATTATCCCAGTTCTATACTTACTAATAATATAGTAGATTATTCCTGCTGAGGTTAGCCTTCTAGGAAATATTCTATAATGCCTGCTCTTTTTGTCCCCTATTTATCTAACCAACTGACTTTTAAAATGAACTGGAGGCACCTGATGTAATTATCACTCCTATATACATACAGATCTGCAATCTCTCTATTTCTCTAATAAATATTGATACACTCTAGTGGGGGGTGCTGGGATTAATTGATTATATTAATTGGTTTATATTTTTGAAAGCAGGCGGATGTTGCCTCAGATGCTCTAGTCATTCTTTTGGAAAGATTTAAGACAATAGTTCCCCTTAAGAGAGCCCTTAAGTTGCTGTGGAGTGTTTTTAGAGGCCACCATTATAAACAAGCCACTATCAGCAAAAATCATTGATATATTTTGTGGATAACAGGAAAACTTGTTGCTAGGGATGTGTAATGCATTGGGTTTGAATTTAGGCAATATTTGGCTTAATGGTAAAACTCATTAAACCAAAGACACCTTTCCCCAGGATCATGCTTGGGCTGCAAGAAGCAGTGTTTTAAGCTAAGTAAACACTCTCATGCATTTTGAAGCATTTTTTGCCTTCAAATCCAAAGGGCTGCCCAGCCCTGCCTGTTATAACATGAAGGACAGTCATCTTTTCTTCAACTTAAAAAAGAAGCTACCCAACTACTCACTTGTAGCTGTGGAAACCTCTTCTTGTTCTAGTTCTGGCTCTTTTTAAAGGGAAAAATGGAACAATTGTGGCTGCTTCTTGCAGTAATAGGAATACATTGCTGTTTCTCTTTTTCTTTAATCTTCCAGTCTGGCTCCATGTGTTAAGCAGCATAAGGCTTATTTTTCTTCCTCCTCTCCCTTTCCAGAAATATGAGGAGACCAAAAGAATAAGAACTTGCTACAAGAAAATGGATGACTTTCCTGAAAGCTTAAGAAAGCAAGGAAGTATCCTTCTATCTCCCACTAGATTTTCTTTGGCTGTGGATTATACATGTTATAAACCATATAAAGGAAACAATTGATTTGAGAAATCAATACATATTAATTCACACCACTTGATGTGGAAATCCAAAACTTCAGAAAGCTGTTATAGTATCTTTCTCTACAATCTTACTTAACCCTCTTTAACATCTGGAAAATACAGATGCTGTTCCTAATTCATATCAAGTGGTATCACAGATTCTGGAAATTCAGGCTGCTTCATTACTGTATTTTAGATTCACAATGATTTTTTTTAGTCCATTGCTAATTTTAAGAAGGAAAAAGAGGAATATTGATATTACAGTATCTGGGGATTATCTTGGAAGACAGGATAAAGATTCCTAGTCTGGGCAATGGTCAAATAAGAGGCAGCTTACTCCGCAGAAGAAATGGAGTATAGCAAACATCTCAGAAGGGATCCTTCCTACTTTCTTGGACTGTACTGTAAAGGCAAGGGGAAGGTGGACTTTCAGATTAGCAGAATTCTGTTAATGTAAAATTTCAATAAAGATAGAGCTAGTAAACCTGCGATTTGGCAATGCCTACAACATAGGAATAGTTGGTTAAGATGATAGAACTTGCTGAGTTGGCCAAGTTGATCTGTTGATTGGAGAAAAGATAATATCTATGTTTATTGCTGACAGGAAACCCTTTATGAACTTTTTTTGTAAAACAGAAGAAAATTATGATCTATGATTTTGACAGTTAGATAGATTATAGGAAGAAAAGAGTTATGATATAACATTATTCATCTCTGGGTAGTTTTGTTTTTCTCTCACAGTTGTAAGAACAACTCAGTCCTCTAATGATTCTCCTAAACTTGATGCTGTAAAACTGGGAGATGATGTGACAGCTATTATTTCTCTAGTTGCTTCTTGAGCTTATTATTGCCAGAAAGGAAAAAAAGGTTATATGAACCATATTTTTTCCACATGGTTGGCTTTAGGTAGAAAACTAAGAGGCAGAAGGTTTTACCAAGCTCTTAATCCAAAATAGGGTAAGAAGATCCAGAGGTCTCTGACTTTTTTGTATTTATTCAAAGTACCTTAACTAATTTTTAACTAAAGGAGCACACAGAATGGATTACAAATATTATTAAGAAGCCAGTTCATATTTATATTCTGGTTCTAAAAAGCTAACTGGCAATGAAACTTTGTTTACCATGCTATAGTATAAAATTATTAGGATCTGAATCAATATGGCCAGCCCATTTATATTTAAATTTGGATGAACAGATTTTACAAATCTGTACTGCAGATCTGCACTGATTAATACAAATGGAGATACATAAGATTGAAACTAATTAAAGAAGAGGAAAAGAAACCTTCAAGTTTTTTCAGGAATTTGCAGTCTACATTTTATCTAGTATAATTTTCAGATGATTAAATACTGAATGGCTGACAAATAATCCCAAGCATTAATCCAGGAGAATGGAATTATATGATTTGGGTTGGAAACATCTCTCAAATTTTCTTTTTCATCATGTTCCCTATTTTTTATCATATTATACTGAAATGGCAGATCATTTCAAATCAATTTCATCACCAAAGTATTAATGCTTGCAAATGGATATTTCCTCACAACAATCTGATTCTATTAGACCTCTCTGGGGTCTGTGATTACCATTTGAGGTTTTACACCAAAGACAGAAAACAGATCATATTCATTTGTATTAAATAAATACACCATGATAGCTTCCCAACCCTCTCTAATTGACAGGGAAAACAGAGCAATGATATATGAAAAGAGCATGTTGTCTTAGCAGTTTTCTCCTCAAATAACTATTTGTCAAATGCCAATGAATCAAATGCCAGAATTTTGAATGCACACAAGTCAGTGACTTCAGAGTGACAAAGTGACAGTTGCCCTTGGGGAAAGGATAATATTTCAAGAGCTCCTCTATCCAACGAACAAGAGGGTCTGGCTCTAATAACATGTGTCAGGACAATGAGTGATGGAAAAACAAAAGAAAAGAACTGAAGTTAAAGGTTAATTTTTTTTTGCTGCTGAAATGATTAATTCATGGAGATTTTCAGGAAAGAAACAGAATTGTGTCAGGTTTCTGTGACGAGGAGAGTACAAACTTTCAAACCAAATTTAGAATAACTCTTTAAGCCAGTGAAAGAAACTTACTTTAAAAGTGAACAATATCCTCCCTGCATACACATGCACAAAAAACCCATGTATGGTCCTCCATTACAAGGATTCTGGAAACTTTTCTTTCAATACAAGATAAGATATAACACAGAGAATTTCAGAGAACCAGATTTCTGGATTCAAAAGAATCAGCTCGTTTTCCCCAAAGGCATCAGTTAAAAAATCCCTTATGGCATACATTTGTCTCAATGGGTGTCTGTCAGCGTGTTTTTGTGTAGGCAGACCATATGATCAAAGTGCTTATGGTCAAAACAACTATTCAATAAAACGCTAAAGGGAGTGGGTCATATCTGTCCCTTCTGGGGCACTGGAACAATGCTTTTTAGTACCCATCATACATGTCTTGGTTTCCTGATCATCCCTAGAAAACTTAATTTGGATTAAGTAGATAGGAAAAAAACAGCTAATACAAAGGTTCTAAAACATATGGAAGAGAGAACAAAGCCATCTTAAACCAATACTGCTTCGCAACAATTAAAATGCTAAAATACGTTTGGTGTAATGCAAACCTTGTTGTTTCTATAACCTGCCTTGTTTGTTTGTTTGATAGTTTTCTGTCTCAGTGTCTGATTCTGAGAAGAAGAAACCCTTTGTAGCCAAATGTGCATTTACATTAGAGAGCTGCTATCTGTCCTTTCTTAAAAAAAATTCCACTGAAGGAATATGAACCTGAAAAAAATATTTGCAAGGGCAATGAGTATATTAGTATGCAATAGGTCATCACATTGCCATTAAAATATAAATAGGGGTTAATTTTAAATGTTTACTTTTTATAAATATCAGAGTGTGTGAAATAGATCAGTTCTCAGTCCTTCTCTCTCCATTCCACTCTCTGTAAGTCACTCTCTCCCTTTAATAGATCCCTCAGTGTTTCAAGTGCATTACATGTGTCTAATCCATTTTGAAAAATAAGTATTATGAGATTTGAAATAGAAGATCTCTAGGATTATCCATGAAGTCGCTATTCAAGCAATGACAGGTTTGGGAAGAATTGTGTGCAAAGAACCTTTGGCAGTAACTATAAATTACGTCAATAATGCATGGCTTTGTAAACAACAGATTAAAAAAAACCTCAGTAAAATATTGAATACCATAAAATATGCTAGATTTCAGGATCTTTCAAGAGAGGTGAATATAACTAGCATTTTCAAATTTACGTGTTCAGAATCATATATGAAATAAACTTTAACTGCTGTAGGAAAATATTTCTGTCTATACATATTTGTGAAAGCAGACCAAAGAAAATTAGGAATGTCCATACTCTTTGAAATACTTAAGAACTGCTAATCAGCTCAAAGGGCTATCTTGTTGAAAATTTTCAATCAAGCAGTGATCACTCAGATACATGTAAGAAACCCGAGTGGGACATAAAAGCAATAGGCTCTTTTATGTTTCTCCCTAGCAACAGGAATTAAAGGCAAACTGCCTTTGATTCTGGAGGTAATGTACAGACACCAAGATATTCCCAGAACTATTTGCCTAAAGTTTGTTTAGTCCCTTAAACAAAATAAACTCTGGATATGTGACCATCAGCATAACTGACACAGGATAATTCGATAGTTCATGCAATGTAAAGAAATTTTTTTCTGAATGTGAATCATTCCATATTTAATATTCCATATTCATTCCATATTTAATTACAAGGGCCTTGGTGGCTCAGGCTGTTAAATGCCTGCGCTTAAGTTCCAGCTGCCTACAACTGCTGTAGGCTCGAATCCCATCAGGCTCAAGGTTGACTCAGCCTTCCATCCTCTCGGGGTAGGTAAATTGAGGACCCAAGATTGTTGGGGGCAATAAGCTGACTTTGTAAAAATGCCGCTTAGTAATAAGCAGGCATATACAATCGAATGAAGGCTATTGCTGAGCACACTGGGTTGTATCCCAAAAAATTGTAAGCCGCCCTGAGTCTTCTGAGAAGGGCGGCATATAAATGTAATTTAAAAAAAATTCACTGGATGTTCCAACACTATGAAACAGGGGGAAGATCTTTCCTTTACACTCATTTTCTTAATTATATATTAGTTTAAATTTATCTTTTTTGCTTTTTACTTTGCCCACTTTGCTGCAGGTTGCAATGTCCACAAAAGTCATTTCCCCCCTTAATCTTTAATCACTTTGTCCCATTCTACTTATCTCTCCAATTCTGTAACAATCCTCAGTCCACAATTATAATGAATGTCTGCATTATTGCAAGTAGTCAGCCTTCCAGGTAGGCTAAGTCAGAAAACATAACCTGCTAGACTCCACTGTATACAGGTTTAATAACAGAATATTGAAAGCCTGACAAAGTTCCTCTCTGCCCCTTTTATACCAGATAGATCTAGGTGAAATTATCTTCAGTTTTCCATATTCCCTCTTTTCCAAGGTCCAAGAGGTTGGTTATTTTCTCTTTTACTTGCTAATGGCCCTTGTATGTTCTTTCCAACATTTTCTTTTTCTTTTGCTTCTACACTGGTTGCATTATAGAATTTCATAAGAGCTTTATTATCATTGCAATTTTTCATTCCAAGCCAAAACATTATTCCTATATGTTTTCAACTCAGATATATTCCCAAGGTGAATCTGCAATATAGTATTGTTTTAAGGCCACATCTTTAATGGCTGGCTAAAGGATTTTCTAATGATATATTGTTCCCACCACCATAAAATGTTATAAGAAAGTTGAAAATTCTGGTTCTTACTATAAACAAGTCATGAATATATTTATGTACATTTATGGTCATACATCCACATGACATTAAAATATGAGAGAACATTTCATGTTTTCTAGTGCTTTGCTTGCCTGTTATCGTGTGGAAAAAGCTTAACTTAAATAATGATCTGAAATATTTTATTGATCCCTCTCTATTCTGGTTTAGTTTCCAAACCTTCTTTTGTGGTGAAGGCTGTTAATGACCATTGACAGAGTGAGAAGGGAATGGTTAATTCATCCTTGTGGTCCTTGAACATTCAGGGATCTTTGTGGTATACTGCAGGGGTTAGGAGTTGAATCTATGTGTTTCACTGTTTTGCCTCCTTCCTCAGTGGTCATTTCTAGTCAGTGTGGACAAGGGGAAGAGGTTGGTCCTGCAGCCCCTCACTCGTGGGGTGACTCACATTCAATTACATTCATCTCTTCTGTTTGAATTCTACATGAAGCTTCTTGGTGAAGTCATTCATTAGTTTGGGTTAGGGTTAGGTTTTGAATCAATTTATGTTGAATGCTAAATATTAAATAATACATATTCCTAATTTCATCCCAGCAATGCACTTTTGAAAGTTCTTATCATTGAAAAGAAAGCAAGCCCTAGTCATCACCTAAGAACATACATAATTGTAATAGACAATTACAATTTTAGCAGCTCCCTTCAATATCCAGTGTTAACAAACCTGAACTTGAATTTGAATTTTGGGGATAACAAGAAGCAATAGTGAAAGTGAAATATAACAGCAGTAGAGCAATATGATTTCCTGATAAATTTTTATGTCACTTCCTTGTTTTTTAATATGACTCTTAAAGTACATTCTTTTTCTGTTTCTGCATCTTCATATCTGAAGAGGGAAAGGGAAAAATGCTGCAATTTTCTTGTGAAGTAACAAAAATTGTAAATATTAGTTTTGATGTCAACTATAACCAATCTAATTTGATTTAGTATTAAAGTGACAAAATTAATATTCATCAAATAATTTCTTGAAATTTCATATAAAGTGAACTTACATAAACTTGTTTTAGTTACAAAGTACATTAGAATTTAAAAGTTACCTTTTAAATTTATTAAAATTCACATGGTATTATTCCTGTAGCCCAATGTATATAATTGAAGCAGTAGCAACAGCAGCATCAGTAGCAATAAATAATAGTAATAATAATAATAATAATAACAAGAAGGAGGAGGAGGAGGAGGCAAACAACAGACTAAAGACATTGTTTTCCCTCTGCTTGCTAAATTCAGATTTCAAGTGTCATTTTTGTTCAGGAATTCTGCACGTATAAAATCTCACTATGCTTCACATATCTAAATCACACTCATTACAACGCTTAAATATTTAAGCAGACAGAATGAGTAGGCACGTAGTGGAGTATGTCTTCTCACGATTGTCCTGCCTCAATTCTTTTTAGAGTAAGAGGTGTGTGTGTTGTGTGAGACGGGTGGTGGTATACAGATTCCATACTATACTTTGAACAATAGCATTCCAATAGTTCTCGTGCGGTCTGTTTCATGACCTACCCTTCAAAGGGCCTTGGTGGTGCAGGCTGCTAAATGCCTAGCACTTAAGTTCCAGCTGTCTACAATTACTGTAGGCTCGAATCCCACCAGGCTCAAGGTTGACTCAGCCTTCCATCCTCTCGGGGTAGGTAAAGTGAGGACCCAAGATTGTTGGGGGCAATAAGCTGAATTTGTAAAATGCCGCTTAGTAATAAGCAGGCATATACAATGGAAGGAAGGCTATTGCTGAGCACATTGGGTTGTATCCCAAAAATTGTAAGCCGCCCTGAGTCTCAGGAGAAGGGCAGGATATAAATATGAATTAAAAAAATACAAAACAAACAAGCAAACAAACAAAATAAAACAAAAGCATACGTTCAACTTTAACAACAACAAAAAAAGTGTACAAAAAAAGAGGAAAAAGTGATCAAATAAATTTAATATTTAATATTTAGAATTCACCCTGGCTGGGTGCATACAAAAAAAGAAAAAGCAGTAAATTCTCCTTCTCTTTTAGATACATAGACACACACAGACACACAAAACAGTCAACAGGTTAAGCTAAAATTACACTAATCTTCAAATCCCTCTGTTAACATCCTACATTTAGTTTGTACATAAATGGTTTTCAGTCTCTTATAACGCTATCTAGTCCATTATCTCTAATCAAAAAGTTAATTTCATCATCTAGGCTAATTCAGTCAATTTCAAAATGATTTCTGAGTCTTGGAAAAAGTGGCAGATGTAGCAAATGGCATCTGCATTAGAAAATGCCAGAAGCTCACATTTTTCCTGAACCATTCCTTTGTTAATCAGAGCAGTAGGTATTACACGTTTTTGTAGTAGCCACTGAGATCCTATGGATGGTGCTAGATGCTGGCAGCAGACTGCACATTTAGCTATGGGGGCCTCTTTTGTTACTGCATGATCTCATCCTCTATCTGTTGGGTTGGAAAGTCCTGAACTTTCCAGACATATAGGTGATATAGGTATTTACTAACATCACCACTAGTATTAAGGGTTGGTTGGATGGTTGTACCTATGTGTTTGGGAGGTTTCACCCATGTGGGATCTATTCTCCAATCCAAATGCTGTATCTATACTACTCTTCCTTGCTTGTAAAAATGGTATAAAAGAATAAACGCTGCCCAGGCAGTCAGACATCTTGCACTCTGCACAATGACTGGTCTTTGAAACCCATCACTTTTTATCAGCTCTTCTGTTGGTAATCAAAGTATTCTGGAGAACTTTTCCAGAGCCATCGACCTTGTGGTAATTCTTTTATTGAGGCCAGAAGAGACACCATTAATCCAGGCCAATCACTTGGCTTGATCTTTTCTTCTTTCTTTCCTTTTTGGCGTTCAGTTCCTACATTTCAGCCAGAATTGTCATTGCTGAAAGTTCAGAAATAGCTGTCTTGATATTTTCTTACAAACTACAAGAATTAATAATGGATACTTATTGGAGCTAGATGGGCATAGTATCTATTAGCAATGGTTAGTCAGATTGCCCCAGAAATAAAAGTACTATGTTCTATGTTCAGAATCAATTAGTTCTTGAATTAATAATTAATAATTATACATATGAACATTCAGTTAATGAAAGGCAAAGGACACTTTATTCCACCATTGTTTTACTGCCCAAACCCTCAAATCTGTTTGAAAACTGAAAAATAACACTAAATAATCATTGCAAATCCCTCTAACATTTATAAACCACACACCTTCCACTCCAAAAAGTGCTACTTACCACTGTGAAATTCATTACTTTCAGGATCCATATTGTCATGGCTAAGTTAACGATCATGGTAACCAATAGCAAGAGGACAAAGAAGTATAAGCACCTCTTTCGCCAGCCATAAATCCCTACTGGATAAAGTTGAGGGTTTTCTGTTCTTGGCAGACTGTTTTGCTGTGTTGCTAGTATATACTGTTCCCGTGTCATCTGTTAGAAACAAGAAGAAGAATGCAAAGTATTAAATATTTATCTGTACAATTAAAATATCCTCAGTTTTTTTTTTACTAAGCAATCCTTAAGAAAACCCTTTTTGTCTTCTGAGAAAATGATTGTTTACACTATTAGAATTTATTTTGTCCAATTTTCAGAGCTGGGTCATGAATAAATACAGGACATGGAAGTGGTTAGGCACTGCCTACTTTTAAAAAATCTTCATTAGCAAGCCTACAATCTCAGAATTTCCTAATATATTCACATCTAAATATTGCCCAGGTCAGATCCTGTTGTTGCTGTTGTTTTTATATCAGCCTAGATCAACTCATTTACCTACAGTTTATATGAATCACTGCTGCAGTGTGACCTGAACCACAAAATGTTCAGTGTGATCTGAACCATAAAGTCAAAGATAATAAAAAAAAGTTTCTTCTAACATATAAATAACAAGAAAAAAATCAAGGAAGCAGTCGGTCCACTAAGGAGAGAAGACGGCAAGGAAGTAACAGGAAACAGAGAGAAAGCAGAGCTGCTTAACTCATTCTTTGCATCAGTCTTCATGCAAAAACAAACTATAGGTCAACCCTCCAAAAACATAACTGTAATAGACAGACCAGAAATAAAGGTTAAAATAAGCAAAAAAAAATAGTAGGAGAACACCTGTCTGATCTTGATGAACACAAATCACTGGGGTCTGACAGATTACATCCCAGAGTTTTAAAGGAGCTGGCAGAGGTCATCTCAGAACCACTGCACCATATCTTTCAAAAATCCTGGAGCACCGGGGAACTACCAAAGGACTGGAAAAGAGCTGATATGGTTCCCATCTTCAAAAAAGGAAAAAAAAACCAGACCCAGGAAACTATAGACCAATCAGCCTAACATCAATACCTGGGAAGATACTGGAAAAGATAATTTAAAAATAACCAAATCTGCCAACATCTAGAAACAAGTAAAGTAACAACTAGCAGTCAGCATGGGTTTGTTAAAAACAGATCATGCCAAACCAATCTTATTTCATTCTTCAACATAGTGACTAAATTAGTAGACCAGCAAATATTGTGGACGTAATATACTTAGATTTCAGCAAGGCATTTGACAAAGTGGACCACAACCTACTTTTTGGTAAGCTAGAAAAAAGTGAGATAGATAGCACCACCACCAGATGGATTCGCAACTGGCTGACAAACCATACTCAATGAATAGTCCTTAAAAGGTCTAAGTCTACATAGAGGGAAGTAAGCAGTGGGGTGCCACAAGGTTCTGTCTTAGGCCAAGTACTCTTCAATATCTTTGTTAATAATATAGATGGTTTGAATAGATGATACTAAGCTGACAGGAATAGCTAACACACAAGAAGATAGGTTCAAGATCCAGATGGATCCTGACAGACTAGAACACTGGGCCATATTTAACAAAATGAAATTCAATGTAGAGAAAAGTAAAGTCCTATAGTTAGGTAAGAAAAACCAAAAGTACACATATAGACTGGGTGAACCAGGCTTAACAGCAGTAACTGTGAGAGGGATCTTGGAGTCTTAGTGGACAACCAGCTAAACATGAGCCAGCAGTGTGCAGCAGCAGCAGCCAAAAAAGCTAATGCAATCCTAAATTGCATTAACAGAGGGATACAATCAAGATCAACTGAGGTACTAATACCACTCTGTAAAGCCTTAACAAGATCACACCTAGAGTACTGTATCCAGTTTTGGTCACCACACTAAAAAAAGATGTTGAGACTCTAGAAAAAGCACAGACAAGAGCAACCAAGATGATTAGGGGACCGGAGACTAAAGCATATGAAGAACAGTTACAGGAACTGGGCATGGCTAAGTCTAGTGAAGAGAAGGACCAGGGGAGATATGATAGCAGTGATATTTGAGGGGCTGCCACAGAGAGAAAGGGGTCAAGCTATTTTCTAAAGCACCCAAAGGCCAGACAAGGAATAATGGATGGAAACTGAACAAGGAGAGATTTAACCTGGAAATAAGGAGAAACTTTCTGATGGTGAGAACAACCAACCAATGGAACACCTTGCCCTCAGAAGTTGTGGGAGCGCCATCACTTGACACTTTCAAGAAGAGATTGGACTTCCATCTGTCAGAAATGGTGTAGGGTCTCCTGCTTGGGGAGGGGGTTGGACTAGATGACCTACAAGATCCCTTCCAACTCTGATTATCTGTTATCTGTTAAATGTAGTGTAGGCCAGTGACTCTGTAGTGCAGAGTTGTCAAAATCACGTTGTCATGGCAGCATCATGTGATGTATCAGAACTTTTTCCCCCTTCGCTAAACTGGGTGTGGGTGTGGCCAGCATGTGTGGGCCATGAGTTTTACAACCCTGCTGTAGTCAGTCTTAAAATTCAACATCACAAAATTCTTTAATACATCAGGTGTCTGTTCTGTCTTTGATTCTTTTACTCCCCAAGATTCTTTGAGAAACAGACATGAGAGGTGCAACTGCTGCTTTGTTTAGCAGTGTTCTCAAACTCTTTTAAATCATGAGATAAAGAGAAAATGGTGGCAATACTGCAGATGGGGTGGAAGAGAAATACCACATATGCTATGAAGTAAGCACAGAAAGAAGGGGGAGATAAGAGGAAGAGAAAAGAAGAGATGAAACATGCAACAAGGATGCATATAACTCCAAGACGCTTCAATTCCCTAGTATTGCTACTACATGACATTTGAAAATAAATCATTCAAACCTTAAACCCAATCATTATATTCTGCAATTGGCAACAGTGTAATTAACTCACTTCACATTAAGTAACTGCTGTCAGAGAATATAAACTACAACAAAAATCTTGCAAGGCTCCAACTTTAAGAATTCAGTTTCGTAGCCATAGAACAGGACATAAGTAATTGTTACAGTTCAGCCTGAAAGATAATGGGTCAGCTAACAAGTCTCCCTTAATATTGGTTGAGGCAAAGCTAGTAAATAGGCCACTAACCTTTCATGAATGTGAAAAGGTAGGAAATAGGAATGTAATTGGACAGAATCCAGAGCACAGCTCCAATGTCAATTTGCAAAGTTATTCATATTTGTAGATGCAAACGTTCACAACAGACTCCTTGTTATAAAATATATTTATTCAACCAAAGAACAGAAATGATCATTTCACATTTTGAAGCCATTAATTCTGCAGTTATTTAAACAAATGAGACAACTTTGAAATGAAGGATTTCAGAATTACATACAATGTTAAAATACAATTTTTGAAAAACACAGCTGCCGCAAGCCTGATCCTATTATCTGGCAGTTAGGTCACTAATTGGCTTGGATTATAGTAAATGCTTTTCTGTCAGAACAACCTTGTTAATTTTTCTATGTGCATTCAATTTTATCTCCCAGGGATTCCTCCAGTGCACTAACTAGTGGGTGATTTCCCATGACTTAAAATAGGGAATCCATGACTACCGATAATGAAAAATTTGTTTGGCCCACATTTTTAATTATGATCTTATTTCAACTTCCAAGATCTATCTATGGATTGGGTACAGCCATTATCCAAGTGTTGCTGTATAATTTTTGACTTAAAAATAATTTAGAAATAGTATATTTTAGTATATTATGCATATACCTCCAAGGAATTATCTCATTTGCTTTTCATTCACAAAATGAAGAAAAATGTGATGGAACAATTGCATGCACAGAAACTTGCTACAGGCTGTAAAAGGTTGACAATACCTTAGGTCCTTGCAGAAAATATTTTTCTCTTAGAATGTGAAAATTCTTGTCAGGCTGAGAGAAGTTATACGGCTAACATTATATCTTTAAATGTATTTTATTTTGCCAAAGGCTATTTTAATGGTGTACACTGTCTAATGGCATTTTGTACACAGTCAAACTTGTTTGCATAACTTCAAGCAAACAAATGAGAAATGGACTAATTTATTAATTACATCATTGACTACTGTGGACTCTCTGATTTATAGGAAAACATCAAGCTAACATCAAGATTGTAAAGAATTATAATCAACACTTAGAAATGATTTAAACCAATGATTACTCATATTAGCGTTCAAAAGCTAATACTCCTATTAACTTTAAAAGCTGGCAGAAATGTTACACCCCTTAATTCAACAAGGTGTGCTCTCCAAAGCACCCTGATGGCTACTGTTAGAGCAGAAGAATGAAAATAAACTCTGTATTGATAAGCACAGTGATGTAATCAGCAGATACAGACTTATACTTGAATGTAGGAGATCACACCATTACTTAGCTTTGAAGACAAAGGACCAATCTGTTTAGCTGGTCCATACAGAATGTCAATGATGTGATAGGATGAATTTTATGGATGGATGGATGTTGGGGCATAAGATGAGGACCTGCTCCCACATCTATGAATTCTTGAATGAATGGCACAAGGGGACAAGGGGAAGTGGTACTCTGCACTTTTTTTTAATTAGTCACTATGTAACCACTAAAATCAAGAGAGAAATACTGGTTTAGATGAGGGTGGAGAAATCCTATGGTTTTGCAGTAGTGATGGTAGTGAACAATTAACGTTTGTTTTGTAGGGGAATTTTTTACATATCCACTGATGGGGGGAAAATAATCCCATGTTAAAGAGCTGTGAAGAAGTTTTAAAAGGTAAATGACAGAAATACAGAAAAGGGGAGTGAAATAGAATGAGAGGGAAGAAAGTTCTGCTGGAAGACAAGATTGTCTAAAGCCCTAAATAGTGGCATTCCTTTTGGGACACAGCATATTCCCTAATCAGTACCTAATCAAGAGGAAACTGTATTTTTGACAGCTGCCTTGCAGGCTTCAGCTTTCAGATTTGCTGACTTCTATCACCAGTTCCAACTACTTGACTCAGCTGGACAAAATGGGCCATTATTTGTACAACAGATTAATGGGGAAAAACAAAAGGTTGAGGATTATGGCTCATCAGAAAAAAAGATTGAAGATTATTCCCCATGATAACAGAGTATTGAAAAAGGAAAACCTAAGTATGTAGAACACTTCCAGGCAGGTAGGTTTTCTCAGACCCTGAAACCCAGATATTGCAGTTTGCTGTAGGTAGGGATGCTTTGATATGTAAGTTTTCTTGCTTCAAACACATTTACCAGTTTGTAAAAATGGGATCTTGACTAAAAGGATGCCCTTGGATTGTTACAATATTTATTCATTTGTCCCAATCATCCATCTATCCACCCATCCACCCATCTACCTATCCATCCATCCATATCATGCCATAATCTGCATCATGCCTTTCTCATGGAGGCTAGCAACATATGTTTTCCATGTGCTGAGGGAGAAGAGACCAACTGTAACTCTGAAAAGTTGAGTCCTGAAGTAATGTAGGAAAAAAATATTGTCATGATCCAGAAAAATATATAAAAAGAATACTAAATCAGGAAAGCATCCTACTTTTTTGCATGGATTATGACTGCCATGGTCCTTGCTAATCTCTAACACACATTGTTCATAGCTTATTCTCAACAAAAATAACAAGCAGGCAAAGAAAGAATGGCCTTATCTGTTGTGCTTCTCACTTTCACTTGAGACTCAGGAAGATAAAAAAAATTAACTCAGAACCTCCAGGGGAGAATCGTTCACAGTTTTCAATTAAAATAATTCTATTCTTCATTTTAAACTAGTCTCAGTACATAGCACTTTAGAAAGTTAATAACGGAAAATGTCAGGGTACTTGTCTTTGCTAGATTACTAATCTTCTGGTATTTAGTAAAATTGCTTTAATGAGTTCTAGTTTAATTTTTACATTACCCCTTCTTTTCTGTCTTCTTCCTCTTACTGTAATAGAAAGTTATGATCTGTTTTGGGTGCTCACCTTTCCTTTTTTATAGAAGGAAAAAATCTTTACAAAAAATTTCAGAAATATTTCAGAAAAAATCTGAAATATAAATGTTTTCTAGTTTGATATAATTTTCATCATTAAGAAGCCCAAATAAAAATGAATGATTTTGATGTTCACTGTAACAAATTTAATAATACAACTCATAAGCACACACTTTTGCAAAAGCTCTGGCATGCAAGTCTATGTGCATACCAGTCATTAGCTTTATTTTCAGATAAAATTATAATACAAAAAACTGAATCATTCACTTGAAAAATATTTAACTGCAAGATCATATAAAAGGCAATATAAAATTGAAAAATGGTAGGAGGAAAGAATAACCTATCATTAATCTACATCAATTTCCTCAAGATGCCATCAGCAATATGTTCTATTATTTAGTCAGTCTGCAATTTTAATAAATGCCTGGTAATTCATATCTGCTTCTGTGTGCAGTTTTTTGAACAGTTGTACAGTTTTTGATCATGAAATTTCTTCAGTCAAAATACTTCTATACTCATCTTTTCCTATGCACACATTTTGAGGATGAAATTCTCAAAATTACTACAAAAATTACTACAAAATTTGGAGAAAGACAAAGTGCAAAGGAAGACTCCCCATATACAAATTATACAATATAAATTAATTACCAAATAGAAGTATAAATTAAGTTGGTTAAATTAAAAATAAAATGCAAATAAACAAATGCCATTTTTTTTCCTCGTGTTCTGCCTGAGAACTATTAGAAAATGTAACAATTTATTTTGTCTAGTTTAAAATACTTCTACTATGTAGCCTAAGAACTATTTTTTTTTAAAATTCATATTTATATGCCGCCCTTCTCCGGAGACTCAGGGTGGCTTGCAATTTTTGGAGCGCAATCCAATGCACTCAGCAATAGCCTTCATTCCATTGTAATTTGTTCACCCTACACTAATTAATTAAGTAATGTAATGTATGCCATACTGATTCATATTCTAACATTCCATTTAGGTTAAAACAATAACATTATTGTTTTGCTTCTCAGCATTCTTCAATAAATTTTCAGTGGCACATACATGAAGGTGACACAAATATCAAACAATGAAGAATTACTTCATTTTGATAGCATCTCTAGTGGGGGGCTCCTAATATTGAATGAAAACTCCAATGATGAAGGAGATTTTACCACCAAAATCTTTACATCTAAGAATCTTCATATCAAAAAGAAGAGCATATTATTGGGGAATGCTCATAATCATTATCTGGAAATATTAAAGCAACAATTACTGCAAATAATTCCCATCAAATTGAATGATTTTGCAAATGCAAATTGAAAGTTGAACTCTTTTTAGATAGGATGATACAAATGATTACATATATTCCCTTTGATAAATGATGCCCTGAAATTGGTGGCATAAATATGTACATAAATAATATTCAATATTTTCTCCAAAAATGCAAAAGCCTGTAAGTTTTCAAATGAGTCTGTAAGATTGCATATGACTTCAAAAGCCTTGACAACTACTGCCAGAAATAACCAGACATCATGCCCCAACTATAGTTTTTAATGTGATAGAGAATATAACACCTGAAGAGATTAAATGTTTAAATAACTTCAAATGTTTTTCCCTATCTGTATCCACTACTTTTTGTAGCATGCATTTAAGCATTTCACTCAGCTAAATGTGACTCCGGGCTGGAAAAAGTTCTTTTTCCATCTTATTTATCCAGTTAAAAGCTAAAATAAGGTTATATGTACATGACTACATAATTTCTTCTCTATTACAATATTAAGAGTCAGGTTGTAGCTTCATATTAATCAGTATTTAGCTCAAATTGTTATCAAAATGTGCTAGCACAAACAATGAATGAAGTGAATCGTGGAACTCATCTCAATAAACAGAGAGAATCTTTACAATGTATGACGAAGGTAGAAGTGCCCACATGTGACAAAATATGGTGAAAATATAGCATTACAGAGGAGTCAGCCCATATTATGAGAAAAAGAGGGTGAAGACAGCCCCTCCTTAACAGTTCATAGAAAATATTGTAGATGCAGATAGTAGAGCCCTCAGTCTGGCAAGATTTTGTCTGTAGGTGTAAAACAATAAAGATCACAGCTTGGAAGAATTGTCATGTGTCATTCTTGGTTTTGGGCCTAACATCTCGTCAACATTTGCAGTGAATCAGAAAAAGGGAAGAACAAGAAGCCTGTAACTAGCCACAGCCTTTAAGGATTCTTTACTTCTTCTGCCACTTTTGTTCCTTCTATCTCTGCCACTTTCTCTTCAACATCCAAACACACTATTTTTCCTGGTTGTGTAACACCAAGCATTAATTAAACTTGAAGATGAAGTATTACTCTGCACTGCTTGCTGGCTGGCAACTTACTGATTGTAGGGTAATGCGTATCACACAGTGAAGCTGATGGTGCATAACAGCTCTAGAATCCTCATTTCTCAGGCTGTAGGCTTACAAATACATACACTATGTGTTATGTATGTAGGTTTGAATGTCATTGGTTTAGTTTGAATTGTTTTTGTAAAATGTCAAATATGATTGGTTTGAAAAGTGTGGGAAAACCCTGCATTCTGATTGGCTGGCAACTGCGGCTGCTGGCTATAAGTAGCAGCCGTAGCCCAGCCAAGACGGGTCCATTCAAGCTGTAGTCACTAATAAACTCTTCACTGAAGCTCTTCGCGTCTGACTCTTCATGCAAACTTAACACTGGCGACGAAGGTGGGATTCCCCTGAAGAGAAGACGGCGGAAGACAAGCAGAAGAGCGAGATGGCTGCGCTGAACACCCCCAGCCCCGTTCGATCCAGGCAGAAGACTGGGAATCGTATGGATCGATCGCCAAATGTATTTGGAAGGAAACGACCTCGCCGACATCTCCGAGAAGCGGAAGAGGCGGTCTTTCTTCACGCACTCGGTCCGGCAGTCTTCAAGATGGCGAAGGCATTGGCGGGAGCTGCAGATGTGAAGGTAATGGAATGGCCTGATTTAGAAAAGCTTTTAAGAGCCCATTACGCCCCAAAAGTATCGTGCCTCATTAAGAGACGAGTTTTACCGTCGGGATCAAGGGGAAACATTAACGACTTCGTGGCAAGTTTAAGAGACATTGGGGTGCATGAGTTTAACAACTTGGAGGCCATGCGTGATCGATTTGTTCTAGGCCTCAAAGACAAGGTGCTTCAGAGCAAATTGTTATTAAAACCTAAGATCACGTTGAAGGAAGCCATAGAAGAGGCCTCCTCAGAAGCCACTAAGTCCTCAGCGGCAGCCATGAAGAAAATTAACAAGGCCTCAAGCCATTCTGATGTGGAAAAGTCCACAACAACTCATTGCGAGCAAATAGATTCTGAATCAGACTGTAGTGAGGTGGAGGAAGGAATTTATAGACTCAGAATGGAAAGAAAAAAGAAAGACCTGGGAAGAAAAGGCAAGACTTTTATTGCAGAGGTTGTGGGGGGCCACCCCGCACTGAATGCAAGTTTCTTGATACCATCTGCCTCGTTGTGAAAAAAGAGGTCACTTAGCAAGAGTCTGCAAATCATCCAGAACTCCACCACACAGAAGAAAGTTTCCTGACAAAGATTTCAAGTCCAACAACTTCAGTGAGAAAACGGGGAGCAACTCAGAAGCAAATGGGAAGAATGAAACTCATCAAACAGTCACTATTGGTCATTCTTCACCCTTAAGAAGCAGAAAAGTACATGTGAAGGTACTCATTGAAGGAAGGCCTTGCCAAATGGAAGTGGACTCAGGCTCTGAATTTATCTATGGTGTCATGGGACACTATTCACAGGCTACTTCCCAACATTCAGAAGAAACATTTCCAGAAGCAAGCACTGACTCTTAAAGACTACCAAGGGAACAAGATTCCAGTAGTTGGAACAAGAGAATTCAACGTGAAGTTCAAAGGCCACACCAAACGTTTGCCCCTGACCATCGTGGACAAGGATTGCCCAAGCTTGCTGGGACTTGAGTGGTTCAATCCACTAGGCATCGAGGTGACTGGCATCAATCATGAGCAACTCTGAATGGGAGGAGGCCTTGAAGTCTGAGTTTCCAGAGGTCTTCAGCGAAGGATTGGGCAAGTATGGGGACCCCTATCACTTTCAACCTAGATCCCAAGGTGCCCCAATTCGTTTAAAGCCCAGAAGGGTCCCATTTGCTTTAAAGGAAAAATTGATGCACAATTAGATAAACTAATAGCTCAAGGGTTTTAGAGCCCACTGACCACTCCAGATGGGAGACACCCATAGTCACACCAGTCAAGACTGATGGGTCAGTAAGAATCTGTGGGGACTATAAGGGGACACTGAACCATGCGCTGCAGCAGGCGCATACCCAGTTCCAGTGGTGCATCATCTACATTCACTTGGCAGGGGTACAGTCTTTGCCAAATTGGATCTGGCCCAGGCATATCAACAACTAACAGTTGATGATGCCACTGCAGAGGAAACCATTGTGACTCATAGAGGTGCCTTCAAATGTAAAGGTTACAATTTGGAGTAAGCGTGGCACCAGGCATCTTTCAAAGCCTTATGGAAAGGATGCTCCAAGGACTGCCAGGGTAGTGCCTTACTTTGATGATGTGTTAATCTCTGCTGAAAATGACACTCAGTTACAAGAAAGACTCAGAGAAGTCCTTACCAGATTCAAGCGGGGTTAAAAGTCAAGGAAGAAAAATGCACTCTTAAAACTGACAAGGTTGAGTTCTGGGCTACATGATTGACAAGCATGGCATCCACCCTACAGATGCCAAGGTTCAAGCAATCAAAGAAGCCCCTAGACCTAAATGCAAAACAGATTTGCAAGCCTTCCTTGGACTCATTAACTTTTATCACATGTTCCTACCTCAGAAGGCAACCATTGCAGAACCATTGCACAGATTACTTGACAAAAAGTCTGTTTGGGTCTGGGGAGGAAGGAACAATCAGCATTTCAGTATTATAAAGACTAATCACGTCTGATGCTGTACTGATACAGTTCTCTGAGAATTTGCCTGTTATACTGACTTGTGATGCATCCCCTTTGGAGTGGGGGGGGTTGAGCCACAGGCTTCCCAGTGAGAGAAGCCCCTATTGCATTTTACTCTGCACTTGACCAAAGCAGAGAGGAATTACAGCCAATGGACAAGGAAGCATTGGCAATTGTTGCAGCTGTCAAGAAATTTCATGAATATTTGTATGGGAGAACATTTACCATTGTTACAGATCACAAACCTTTGTTAGGCATTGTGGCAGGAGACAAACCTACACCTACTATCCTGTCACCAAGAATGCTGAGGTGGACTGAATTTCTTGCTGCTTATTCATACAAACTTATCCACAAGCCTGGCAAGGACATTGGACATGCTGATGCACTGAGTCGTTGCCCACTTCCTTGCCACAAGGAGGACTTTGAACCTGAAACACACACCTTTTCCTAGAAACTGTTGCCAAGCTTCCAGTGCATGCTGCTGAAATTGCCAGAGAGACTGCCAAAGACACTTTATTGGCTCCTGTTATAGGCTGGATTAAGAAAGGTTGGCCTCTTCAAGATCTACCTCACCTGGCCCAACCTTTTAAGTCCAGGCAAACTGAATTATCTGTATTAAGAGGATGTATTTTGTGGGGTAACAGGGTGGTTATTCCTGCAAAACTGCAAGAGAGGTTTTGGAAATGTTACATGAGGGTCATCCTGGTATTGTAAGGATGAAGGGATTGGCCAGGAGTTATGTATGGTGGCCAGGTATTGACAAAATGGTTGAAAACTGGGTTGCATCTTGTCCCAACTGTCAGGTAGTCAGGCCTGCCCACCTCTCGCCCCACACAGGAATGGGAATGTCCTAGGGGCCCATGGTCTAGGATTCACATTGATTTGCTGGCCCTACCAGAGGGCACACCTTCCTTATTATAGATGCATATTCCAAATGGCTAGAGGTAATCCCTATGGCATCCACCACAACTGATGCTGTCATCAAGCAGCTCAAAAACTTTTGTAACCCACGGGTTACCTGATGTTCTTGTCTCTGACAATGGCCCTCAATTTACATCCAACCTTTTTGAATCCTATTTAGCACAACAGGGTATCAGACATGCCCTCACCCCTGGGCACCCTTGACCCTTGGCGGGCTGAGCGCATGGTGCGTTTTACCAAGGAGAAACTTCAGCAACTGGGTCCTGGGGACATCACTGAAAGTTGAAAAACTTCTTAGTGTTCAGCACATCACTCTAACCCATCTAATAACTTATCCCCAGCAGAGTTGATGGGTAGGAAACTTAGGTCTTCCTTGACTGCCTTCATCCCACTTACGCACCCAACGCACCACTAGATTCCACTTCCAAAGTTCGCACATTCAGTGTGGGTGATTCTGTTTATGCTAAGAACCTTATGGGTGAACCTGTGGATTCCTGCTGAGATAACTCAAATCACAGGCCCTCGTTCTTACAGGGTACAAACAGAGGATGGAGTCCTCTGGAGCAGGCACATTGATCAACTTAGATCCAGGTTTTCAGGAACATCGCACTTGTTCCTCTCTAGTTCCCTCACCTGATGTCAATTCTAGGGAAGGGGAGGAAGCAGGAGGATAATCAGCAAGCAAGAATCAACCCCATGTGTAACGAGCCATTATGACAGGAACCATTCCAAAACCTGTCACAATGCCAAAATCCATCCTTAGAAGTGGAAGATTGTACATCACTACCTGACTTGGGTGCTGACATTGGGCTGGAGATGGGTTGGGAGGAGAGACCAGATTCTAACAATCAAACAGGGTCTTCTTTCACAGGAAGTCCCAGTAGGGAAATGTCAGCAGACACATTTCCTCTCTCACTGGGTGAGAATGTTAAAACTTCTGAACCATCTCAGCATTGCGTAAGAGCCCCACCTATTTAAAAAGAATACATTAGATAGGTTGGGGTTTGGTATGGACTGAACCTAGTGGGGAGGGGTTATGTATGTAGGTTTGAATGTCATTGGTTTAGTTTGAATTGTTCTTGTAAAATGTCAAATATGATTGGTTTGAAAAGTGCGGGAAAACCCTGCACTCTGATTGGCTGGCAACTGCAGCTGCTGGCTATAAGTAGCAGCCATAGCCCAGCCAAGATGGGTCCATTCGAGCTGTAGTCACTAATAAACTCTACACTGAAGCTCTTTACGTCTGACTCTTCATGCAAACTTAACACTACGTATAAGAAATGGCACAATATTTGGGGCACAATAAACATTGTACTTTTAAATGTATCTAAGTATAAACTGGCTGGTTATTCTCCACTTTTTGATTGATTTGCAATAGTTAAATAAATGTAGTTACCATGCAAGCTCTTTCAGAATCAAAGAACAGGGTTAGGGTTAGATCAGGGCTTTGTTTCCTTTGTGTGATCTTAGAATTGTTTAAAACATAATTTTATTGTGTTATGCTGAATATTTTTATATTATTGATAACTAAATTCCCCAGGATAAAGATAACAGTTTCTGAACAGATTTTAGAGGCAGGGCCCCACCCTAGGAAGAATGAACAAAAAGGGTTACCAAAAGAACACAAGCTAGCTTTCCATGCTTTATTGCAAGTACATAAATGTTAAACCACTTTGGTCTGAGGGTGAAAGGACCAGGCTAGAAACTGGCTGATCATGAGTTATAGTCGTGCCTTAAGCATAAAAGCTAGCTGGTGGCTTTGGCCAGTTATTCTATCTCAGCCAAACCCACCTCATAGGGTTGTTGATGTGGGGAAAATAGAATCTCCATATATAATATGTCCTTGGTGGCTCAGGCTGTTAAATGCCTGCTCTTAAGATCCAGCTGTCTACAATTACTGTAGGCTCGAATCCCACCAGGCTCAAGGTTGACTCAGCCTTCCATCCTCTCGGGGTAGGTAAATTGAGGACCCAAGATTGTTGGGAGGCAATAAATGACTTTGTAAAAAATGCTGTAGTAATAAACAGGCATATACTACAATGGAATGAAGGCTATTGCTGAGCACACTGGGTTGTATCCCCAAAAATTGTAAAAAAGCAGCCCTGAATCTTCTGTGAGAAAGGCTGACATATAAATGTAATTAAAAAAAAAATACATTAGAAGAGCCTAGGTTCTTGGGAATAACTCAGTTACAGAACATCAGTTAGAGAACAGCTTACATCCTGCAGCAGTATCTCTAATACCATCAAACATCCACATCGCCCTTCCTTGGAAAGGACTCACTAGGTAGACAAAAATGCCAAATCTAGTCTGAACATTTAGCAGACGGTGCAACAACCAACCACAACAACAATAACAACAGCAATAATAAAGAAGACAGACACATTCTACATAACACCCCAGACTTAACAACTGTAAATAAGAAAGACAAAAAAAGTCCAGATGGTGGATGTGGTAGTACCTGGAGAGAGCAGAATAGAAGAGGAAGAACTGGAGAAGAGAAGAAAATACAAAAATCTACAAATAGAAATAGAATGATTGTGGCAAAAGCAAGCAAAGGTTGTATCAATAGTGCTTCCTTCCATCACTGTCTTGATGCACTCCCAAAATAACTGGAGCACCACTTGTACACTATTGCAGGAAGGGACCATCACAGGAGCAAAATGAAGAGTGTCTTTCCCATAAACAATATGCAGAAACCTGTATCAGATTGGTCACCCCTGAAGCAACAAGGAGCATGCTAAATGGAGTTTGTGGACATCTGACCAGTGAGCTACTGGACTTAGGACCGTTGATTGAGCAATCAGGGGCAGCAGTTGCAGGACAACTGGAAGAAAAATTGTTTATCCATTGCAAATATAAAAAGACTGAAAACAAAGAAACAATGATGTGCTATTACAAACAAAATCAAATAAAAAAACTAATTACTGTGGCAAAAGTAAGATGATACCAATAGTAATTATGCTGCTGTCAGTTTTTCCCCTTTTCTTCCTTGTCCTGAAGGAATTCTGAAATACAGAGGTGGTATTCAGCAGGTTCTGACCAGTTCTGGAGAATCAGTAGAGGAAATTTTGAGTAGTTCTGAGAACTAGCAAATACCACCTCTGACTGGAGATTTTACAGTATCTTTCCCCTGCCATGCCCACCAAGCCACACCCACAGAACTGGTAGTAAAAAAAATTGAATCCCACCACTGATGAAATAGTTGTGATAATCAAATGTAATGGTTAACTAACAAGGCAAGATGGCAGCTGGGGAAAAAAACAAGCTGAGGTATTGATAGTAAGTCTTCTCTAGTTAAACAACCCTCCCTGCTTCCATCCAAAGCAGCTAGTTTCCCCCATCTCAAGACCAAGCCACATAAGCAGTTATATACTCTACAAAACAAATGGACATCATAGGAACACTTTGTCTTTCATTATCAGGTAGTTGGGAAGCACTTTCTATGTATCTCATCCCATCTTTGGATCTCTGAAGAAGCAATATTCAGGTGTATCAATCACCCTACCAATGAATGAAATCATAATTTATGCTTACTTTGGCTATTTCAAATCCGACAAATAAAGCTTCATCCCTTCGCCATTTGATTAAAGTGTACACATTTGCAAAAGCAGAATTAGTAAAACAGTTTTAGATGATGAGGTACAGTACTTCAAAAGGCATGCAAACACTAAATAAACATTTACTAAGAGTTCAGCTGTTAAGAAATGTAATGCTATTTCCCCCTCAATTTTCAGTTCAGCCTATAAACTACTCTGATTGGGACTAACCAGCCTCCTAGCATTCATGCCGTTCTCACACAGATATTTATTTGTTCCTCCACCAAGATCATTGCCTTCATGCCCCGAGATACATATAATCCCTGCTTCCAAGGTGTGCACAGACTTCTGTTTTAGTGAGATTTCCAAAGAGTCAAAAAAAAAAAAATATTGTCAGGGCGTTGTCTTCAAATGACAAGATGGAGTCTTCCTATCATTTATTGCCACATTGTAGTACTACATAACTTCACACATAGGCATTTGTTATTAAATAATTCAGAGAGTTTCTCTGTAAACCTCAATGAACTCAGTTCCAACTTCAATTAAAACTGATATTTTCAGATTACATGCCAAGAAACTTAAAACTTGAAAGTTTGGAACTACCAAGATCACTGATTATGATTTTCCTCTTTCAGGAGTTTGTAATGTGCTTCTACCACACAAAACTCCCTACTCAAGAAGCATCTCCTAAAGTTGCTGCAGTTTTCCTTACATTTAACCAGAATGACCAATGAAAGTTGTTGGAGAATCTAGTTCAAAATAGTTTCATTTCCATACTTGGTCCCAATGCTTGGATGACAAAATCCATTCAGAGAAGCTCTATAAAGCACAAAAACCCATATATTTTACAACAACTAAATTTAAAAGATTGATTTTTAAACTTCTCCAAACATATAAACTAACACTATTTTCGATGTCAATAGTGTTTATATCAGCGTGGATCTTATGATGTTGCAATTTGCTTGGGCTTATCCTGTCAAGAATTCCATTTTCTTGCTAAGTCAATACAATTAGATTACTACCGAGACTTCATTACAGCTACAGGCAGGACAGTCACTGAGGTATACAATTTTCACCCTACGATGCCAGAATTGCTAGCACTTATTGGAACAATTGTCCATAAAGGACAATAAATGCATCTCTCTTAAGTATTGTTTTCCAATACTTTTATAGCAAAAGGCAAAAGGAGTTAAGTAGGAGAAACAACTGCAAATTAGATACTGCTATTAGTATTACCACTTAGTGAGAACATTTACTGAAGCTCTGTATTTAACATATTTAATTGTAATGCATTCCATATAATCACATTCATGGCATGCACTCAGGAGGAATATATTCTTAAAGTTTGAATCAGAACTCAAGTGCTGGTTGTATAAATACTTCTTGTTTCAACAGGGCAAGGCAGTATCTGTGAAATAAATTCAGTGCATCTTGCCTAGTACAAGTACTATTGTGGATACAACTATAATTATTCTATAAGTTTTGGGTTTGGAAATATAATTAATCAATTGCACTTTGGCACTGAAAATAACCAAGTAAGCATCAAGTGTGTAAGTCTGTGTTTGTGTATCTTAAATACCACTTCTTGTAGGTACAAGTATTTATTTGTATTTATAAAATTAATAAACTACAAAATTAAATACAGAGAAAACATAGAGGAGGATATTATTGGGAATATTGAGACTCTTAATGTCATCATACAATTGGAATAACAATGAAAACCAATAAAGAAAGCATACTGTATAGAGTTGCTTAGACAAAACAGATTTCTCATAAAGACTTACAGTATTATTTAGAATATTATGAAATAGGCAGCTCTTCTCTTCTCTTCTTTCTCTTCTCTCTTCTCTTCTCTTCTCTTCTTTCCTCTTCTCTTCTCTTCTTTCTTCTTCTCTTCTCTTTCTTTTTGTATTCTTTACCAGTCAAGTGCCTTGGTGCAGTTTCACATGAGTTACTTACAATCATGCTCCCACTTACAATTGTCACAGCAGCTCCATGGTCATGTGACCAAAATTCAGGTGCTTGGTAACCAGGATGTATTTACAATGGTTGCAGCATCCTGAGGTTACATGGTTGTCATTTGAGATCTTCCCAGACAGTTTCTAACAAGCAAAGTCAATGGGTGAAGATGCATTCACTTAATGACCTAATGGTTCATTTAACAACTCCAGTGATTCATTTATCAACTGTGACAAAAGATTATAAAATTAGGCACAACTCACTTAACAAACCTTGCTTAGCAACAGAAATTCTGGTCCCAGTTGTGGTCATGTCGAAAATTATTTGTATAGAGTTCCTTACACAGTTGTTTTAATATAAGCAGTGTCTGCATCTATATTTCAATTTCAAAAGAAATCTTTGTTATAAACCAAAATCCATGAGCATCACCATAAATAGATCCAGACTACATACCTCTAGAAATAAATATATAACAAAAAGGATGGAATTGTTTGGTTGTCCTTTGCAGTCCTTTCTTATTTTGGCCATTTGAATTCTAAAAAGTCAAGAAGTTTCTAAACCTAGCTTTTGAAAATCTGAAATGTGTACTGCTCTTTGAGATTTGGAATTTCTTCATCAAAAACTATCAGCTTATTCAAAGTTTGTGCAGATGACTTTGTCCAACATTCTATCTTAGAATGGAAATTATTAAACTAAAGTCTTCATTTTCTTTTATTTTCTAAATCATGTAGAAGTTATAACTAGACAATTTGGCTTTTACTTTATCCTTTCATTTGGCAATTGTGATTCTCTTCTGTTTGAATTCTTGCTCACTGGATGATTCCCCACCTCACCCCCCACTATTGTAGCAAGTACAGTTATCTTTCTTTTAACATCACAGAGTTAAAAGGAGTCACTCAGGCTACTGAACCTTGGAAGAAAATCCAGTTTAAAGCATCCACAACCGTCTTTATCTGTAGCCTTCATCTGAACATGTTCAGTGAAGAAGAACCACCAACTGTTCAAGTAGTTAGTTCCTCTATCAATTTATTAGGAAGTATGTCTGACATTCAGATGGAATCTGCCTTCCTGTAAGCTAACTCCATTATTTATGCCTTGACTCTAGAACAGAATCCTAGGCTTTTCTGCATGACATCCTTTCAGATGTCTATGGAGATTCTCAGTCATGCAGATCATGGTTGTCCCAAAGATGCTTTTCAAGAGGCAACTGGACTTTCTGAAGAGCTGAAGAAGCTTCTTGGATAAGAAGTGAAATGTCTTCAAAGAAAAAACCAGCAAGTCCAGTTGCCTCTTAAAAAAGCATCTTGGGATATCCTTTCAGATATTTGACATATACCATCATATTCCTTTTATGACATATTTTCTCATGCTATATAGTACATTTCCCAGTCATTCTTTCTATAGCTTAGCTTTAGTGCTCTGGTCATTTCATTATTTTTTCTCCTTAACCTGTTACAAATTCCTTGAATATTTATTTGGTGGAATCTCCCGAACTGAACACAATATTTAAGGAGGAGTCTGACAAGAGCAGAATAGTGTGTAGTGATTATTTCCTTTAATTTGGAAATCATATGCAGCCTTAAACATATTGTTCATATTCAGTTGTCAGTCAACTCTTATTTCAAGTTTTATCAAACCTGGTATCCATGCTCTACTTATGCCTTTGATTTTATTTCTTAAGTGAAATAAGAAACATTTCATTCTGTTACTTGTGAACCATTGTTTCTATCTATCATGGTAACTTTAAATGTTATTGTTTAGGAATTGTGAGAGTTAATCCTCACAGGGTTATAAAAAAAGAGAACCTGATAACAAAGTTGGTCATTGCCAAAGTAGGAGACAAATAGAAACCGGCTCCAAACTGAGGTCAACCAGTCATTTGCACAGCTTGAGTGGAAGAAAGATGGATAAAAATATGTTCATTTCACTATAACTATGACTTGCATTTGATCCACAGCAGTTGCTAAAATTACTTTGTAATAGCTTTTTGGTTTTTCTAAATAAAATCTATTCATAGCAAGTTGTTGGATGGAGTCTTCTATGTATGTTTACTGTTTTATTTTGAATGTACAGTATCTAAAAAGCTGTTTTCTTTATTTTGTATCTATCTCTAATCTGAATTTATTCTGTTTTCCATTTCTAGTTTCAGACAGGCTGTTCTGTTCCTCTCTTACTTGGTCCTCTTTCCATTTCCTGAAATTTTCGTTGCTTTGTTTTTCAGATGTTTACTGGACACAATGGTGACTTTTGCTGTCCTATTTTCACTTTTCATCAGAATTACTTCTAGCTGACCTTTATAGTCCTCATTCTTTGTAAACGTTCACCTCTTGAGATATTTTCCCCATAAATGTATCTTGACATGGGTTTCTCATATTACTGTGCTGACTTAAATCTACTTCTTCAAATTATAAAATATTCTTCTAACTAAATTTCCTTTAAAATTAACTCCAGTATTACATTGACAGTTTCTATCATGAAACTTTCACTTTTTCATTTAAGGGCTTATATGTACTGGCCAGCTAAACTTGTTACAACGGTGATAGTTTTTAAATAGTAGAAATGGGCACCATTCTCTAAATTCCACATTAAAGGGTTTTCTGCTTCATTTCTGAAGTACATTTTTCCACTTTTCTAGCATTTCTACTTGTTTTTGTTAGTATAACTCTTGCAGGGTAGCCATTGTAGATTCTTGACCAAAAAATAGTATACTATTTCTATATAGGAAAATTGTCTCCTTCTATCAAACATACAGTTTTGAGACGTATATACATGGAACAGTGAAGGAAGATGAGGATATTTGCCTAGACAGCAAAGTCGTTCTGGTTAACAATAGAGTACAGAGGACACAGCTAGATTGTAGTCACCCCCAGGGTGGGATTCTACCAGTTAGCACCTATTTGCTAGAACCAGTTTTTAACATTCTAAGGAGTTAGAACTGGTTGTTAGAAGAAATTACTGGCCTAATCCTGTAAGGAAGGCAGGAAGGAAACATTCTGGTGTTGCTTACAGAAACTGCCTCTCCGTTAACCCTTATTACATTCTTGGCAGGACTAGACTTCCTGTCTCAGGAACGTCTCTGGAGTTTTCCCTCCTTTGCTGGTAGTTTGCTTGTGTGGAGTGACCATTCAAAGTTACAATGGCACTGAAAAAAGTGACTTATGACCATTTTCACACTTACGACTGTTGCAGCATCCCCACAGTCATGAGAGCCAGGCGAGGAGATGTGTGCCGATGTGAGTGATATTGAGCTGGCCACACCCAGCCAATAACCATGACCACCAAGCCATGTCCACCCAGTCAAATGACCACTAAGACACACCCACCATCTAAGCCATGCCCACAGAACCAGTTGTTAAAAAATTGAATCCCACCCTGGTCACCTGCAGGTCATTGTTTAATTGATACAACTGAGTAAAGGTTTATCATAGTTTTTTAATTGCTAGAGCTATCTTTACATAAATATTGTAACAATGTTTAGCAGAGGTTGCTGGTCCAAACTGTCTGACATACATTTTTAACTACTAGTTTGTTTCCCAGAATTTAATTTCCTTTCCTTTCCTTTCCTTTCCTTTCCTTTCCTTTCCTTTCCTTTCCTTTCCTTTCCTTTCCTTTCCCTTTCTTCCTTTCCTTTCCTTTTCCTTTCCTTTCCTCTCCCTCCCTCCCTCCCTCCTCCCCTCCTACCCTCCTCCCTACCTATGTAGGTACACAGTATGTTGGCCTGGAGCCATGTAAATAAACATTTTGCTTATTTGTATGTATTGTGGTGTGTGGTGGTCTGATAGGAAGAATCTTACAAAAATACTTATTTTAGATCTTACTGTACATTCTCAACTGACAGTTCCAAATGAAGGAACAGGTTCATTCCTATTCCTCTTCTCCTCACTGATTCTACCAAGTGGAAGAACTTTCTATCCTTCAAGCAATTCCCTATTGCCACTGCTAGAAAATTTCATTGTAGAGGCTTGAAGAGTTTTCAAATGATTAAAATTTCTTGTTCAGGAAGACACCCTGTGTGTGCTATTAAACAAAAACATGTTCATTTTAAAGTTATGCATCCATTATGTTCTTTTCTAATAATGTTCTGTAATAGTTTACTTTCTGAGAATATGTTAATTTAAATATGGATCACAAATAAAATATATCCAATCTGTGACTATGTGTGTGTACCTTGAAATTGTATTACTAAACTTCTGCATGTTTATATGGAAGAAGGGGCTGTTACAAACTTGCAAGCATGCCTATACAAGGAGACTGCCAATTGACAATGCTATATTATTTTTAAGGATATTGACATTTCTGGAGAAAGCTCTCAGCCATACCTAAATCTTGATAAATTGAACACATTTCTGATGAAATGATTTTTCCATCAAAGAACTTGACAGTTTTACTGAGTTATGAGTAATATCTCTTCACATACTTTCATTGCTGACTGTGGTTATGTTGATTAAAATATTCATCCAAAATATTTATTCAGAGTAGTCAATAATTCTACACACTGAAACATAAAATATTGATGCTTTTGCTTGTAATCTTAAATAACATATGAGGTCTGCAGAAACCTAATTCATATCTGCATGTTTAAGGCATTTTCTATAGTTTACACCCATATGCTTTATGTTCCTTTTATTGATTTTCAAGATAGTACATCTTCGTATGTCAATGCAACTGATTTAGTACCATTTGTGTATTAACAATTTTGGTTTGTACAAATTATTACATAAATATCATGGTTACTCAATACTGTTAAATATAATAACAAATGTCATTATTAGCTCCAATACAATGAAGATCATATGGTTATTTATTATCTACTATGTGGTCAAATCAAACTGGAGAAAATTAAAAAGTGGGCCATTTTTAAAAGATATTTACAATGCAGATAAATTTCTTATACATCAAATTATGATCATTTATGGATATGATGAATTATTATTATGGTTTGTTGCACAATAAGCCAGATATTTAGACTAGAGTTGTTATTTTTATCTATCTATTGAGTCTTTCCCAAGGACCTGGGATAGTCAGATGTTGTTTGATGCTGTTAAAAGTATCACCACAGGATATATAAGGTTCCAAGTAAAACTGCCTTTTGAAAATGACTGATGATGGTTTTGTCAATGCTGATGGTTTTCAAGTGGTTTTATTAAGGTCAC
>CM019151.1:44861254-44970550 GCA_009733165.1 Naja naja
TTGATTGAGCAATCAGGGCAGCAGTTGCAGGACAACTGGAAGAAAAATTGTTTATCCATTGCAAATATAAAAAGACTGAAAACAAAGAAACAATGATGTGCTATTACAACAAAATCAATAAAAAAACTATTATGTGGCAAGAAATGAACCAATAGTAATTATGCTGCTGTCATTTTTCTTCCCCCTTTTCTTCCTTGTCCTGAAGGATTCTAAATACAAAGTATTCAGCAGTGGTATTCGCACACAGACCAGTTCTGGAGAATCATGGAAATTTTAGTAGTTCTGAGAACTCTGAGCAATACCACCTCTGACTGGAGTTTTACAGTATCTTTCCCCTGCCATGCCCCCCAAGCCACACCCACACAGAACTGGTAGTAAAAAAAATTGAATCCCACCACTGCTGAAATAGTTGTGATAATCAAATGTAATGGTTAACCAACAAGGCAAGATGGCAGGGGGAAAAAAACAACTGGAGGTATGATAGTAAGTCTTCTCTAGTTAAACAACCCTCCCTGCTTCCATCCAAAGCAGCTAGTTTCCCCCATCTCAAGACCAAGCCACATAAGCAGTTATATACTCTACAAAACAAATGGACATCATAGGAACACTTTGTCTTTCATTATCAGGTAGTTGGGAAGCACTTTCTATGTATCTCATCCCATCTTTGGATCTCTGAAGAAGCAATATTCAGGTGTATCAATCACCCTACCAATGAATGAAATCATAATTTATGCTTACTTTGGCTATTTCAAATCCGACAAATAAAACTTCATCCCTTCGCCATTTGATTAAAGTGTACACATTTGCAAAAGCAGAATTAGTAAAACAGTTTTAGATGATGAGGTACAGTACTTCAAAAGGCATGCAAACACTAAATAAACATTTACTAAGAGTTCAGCTGTTAAAATGTAATTCCATTTCCCCCTCAATTTTCAGTTCAGCCTATAAACTACTCTGATTGGGACTGTTGAAAGAAATATCCTTCTGGGTTCAGTTCCAAGTGGGGAAAAAGACACTGGAAACATGGAGGCTGCTTGGAAAGTTTAATGGTGAACAGGACCACATGGTCTGGAGCTCCAGAGAAAGATGATCACATGCTTGAAGGAGATCAAGAAAAAAGGCTGAGGTGCTGAGAGTATCTGGGTTTTATAACCTTTGTTGGGATTTGAATTGAAGCTTGTTTCTAACTGGTTTGTCAGACTCCCATGAGGGGCAACTCTGTAGGCTGTCCTGAGTTCCAAGCTTGGTTGACCCCCGCTGGATGATCTATGCCCTTAAAGGGCTTTTGGCAATTGCTATAGCTTTACCTGGAGACCTTTCTTATGTAAAGTATTCTGGCTCAGGCCTTAATGGCCCACCATTAACAAAGGTGGGGTGAGATTCTGCTTCTGGGGTTCTACTCTTTTTAGAAGAAATATTCTGCCTTCTAAATATCTACCAGAATACTTCATTTTCTAGGAGAGTTGGGTGCCAACTTCCTACAATCCCTCATTTTTTTTTTTTCAAAACAAGTGAGAGTTTTGACAAAATTAAAAGGTGATCAGATCAGGGAGACTTGATGGGTGCTTTTAATTTTTTTCTGATGCAAAGGAAAGGCATTGGAAAAAAAAAAGCAACAGAAAATTCCTTCAGTGGCTCCCAAAAGCTTTCAAAGTCTGGAAAACTCCTGGTTTTTTTTTTTTCAAACAGTATCCAATTTTTCATGCCAATTAATTTTCAGGTGTTTTGATGTACTTTTTGTGAGCTTGCAGTCAGGTTATAAGCACAAGCCTCTACATTCTTCACAGCCTTTAAATTACAGGCTGCCCATTTCCAGGTTATGGTTACTACCTGCCTAGCTCTTAGTTTCAGGGTTTGTGAGGCCAAATTGAGATTAGGCAGTGTGCAATCCAGGCTATTTAGTATTTTTAAAGTTACACACAATGAGCCCTGGGACTTGTATTCATGAGGCCCCCAGTGCAACATATCTTGCTTTACTGGACAACTGGGCAGCATCATTTGTGAGTCCACAGTCAGGACTTGGGTTTGGAGATCTCTTTTCTGCTATCTCTTCAGAAATTGCCTGAGGGAGGGGTGCCCCTCCCCATGGAATTAGAAAGGAGTTTTGCTTGGGCCTTAGTGCCTCAGAGCAGCAAAATAAAACAAAACAAAACAAAAAAACATTTTCTTTTTTAAAAAGAAGCAAGGGACAGCTTTGTGTGGAAGCAGGTGAAAAAATAACCTATCTAATTCTAAATGGGTGTCTCAGTGTATGTGCCTGTGTATGCAGCTTGGTTTACAATACAGATAATACAAACATGCTGGACAATTTCCCTCCCACCAGACAGAAGTGTAAGGTGTTCAGAACTTGCTGGGCCAGCTACTCTCAAATACAATCATGGGTACATCAAATTGGTTACAATATAAATGATACAAGAAAGAAAACATTACAATGGGTTTCACATTACAATGAATTTTCAGTTACAATGAATTTCCACCCTCCCCCATAGTCTTTCTAACTGTCTTCTGTGGATTTGAAAAGAGTCTTTTAGTCTTTTACTGGTCCATCTCAGGATCCTTCCTTCCTTCATGTCTCTGGATGGCATAGGCTTGGCCTGGTGGTATGGGTGGTCAGTCAGGCTTGGGAAGGTCTGCCCCACTCTGGTTTGTTGTAATGACCTCAGTGGAGGCTGGATCCAAACCCAGTTACTGGTTCCAATGGATAGAATGTCTCTAGGGAGTAGCATCTGCTTCCACATGTGGCAGGGCTGAAAGACAAAGAACAAGGGTCCCTTCCCCTTTGTGCTGGTAATTCTACCAGGAAAGGCATTGTAAAAGGATTAGAGAGGGTTTTTGGAGATGGCTTGCAGGTATGGTTTCAGGAGAAAGAAAAATAACACATCAGTATTGCAGTTACTAAACAGATAAATCAGTTTCAACAAAGTGGAGACACAGCAGATGAGAAAGGAAAAACTGGATTCAAATGCTTTAGGAAAAGGATGACAGGTAAAATCATTTAAACACATAGTAAATGCAAGGATGAAACTTTTCTTGTAATGAACTTAGAACATTAGTTAATAACCTTGGGTTTTCTTAAAGCACAGAGAGAGAGAAAATTTAACTCTGTTCCTCATCAGTCTGATTGGCCAGATCAGACTGGGAGAAGACAATCTCTCGTGTTTTTTTTAATTCTTAACAATTTAAAATTAATATCGAATGGATCAGAGACACTTAACAGTTGCAACAGTTACCTCTAGGATACACAAAGTCTTAGACACACACACGTGCGCACGCACACATACCCACACACAAGACACAGAGGAAAACAAAACTCTGAGGTTTACACACACACACTGATCATTCCCACAATAAATCTCTCAGTTAAATTGGGGAAGGCATAAATCTTAAGGAACAAACCACGGTAGCATAGAAGATGAGAAAGAGACACAGAAGAAAAAATTTAAAAAAAAAATCCCATGTGATCCTGTTTTTTATATTTTTGCCCTTTTAAAGTACCTTTATTTAGCACATTGGTCTTCCTGTATCCCTCAGCAAAGCCCATTCCCTATCTATACATTTTGGTTTTTCTTCTTGCTCATGCCAGCTAGGGTCGGCATCTGCCGCTCATCCCAAGCCTCAAAGCTCTCCCAGGGGTTCCATTCCATTCAGGACCCTCGAACTACCGCTTCCCATGTTTCCCCTCCGATGTGGGGTTTCACACTTTGGCTTAGTCGGTGTCAGCGACCAGTTTCAGACACAAGAACTTCAAGAGCAGAAAAAGAAAAAAGGTGTCTGAGGGGAGACTTTGGTCGTTGCACCTTATGCAAGAAATGAGACATTAAAAAAACTCTCTCTATTCTACAGAATATTTCACAAAGTATCGGCGCTCCCCTTTTTAAAAAAAACCACGAGAGACTCTCTCTCTCTCTCTTTTCGCCAAGGTTTTTGGACTGGGGGTATGCTGCCTGTGCAGACTTCTTTCCTCTCCCCCCAAAAAAACAGCCCGTGAGACTCTCTGCCTCCCAGATAAGTACTGATAAGTACTGGTACTCCGCCTCTCTTCCTTCAGGCTCCACGCTTAGCGGATTTGGAAGAGTCAAACGGGAAAACTGTTTTTCTGTAAGTACTGGTACTCCGATTTAGCATCCAAATTACACAACTACTTAAACCCCTGGGGTTTGCTTTTGGATACACTGGACAAAAAAAACCAAATTTCTTCCTCCCTCAAACCTACAAACCAGCTCGGCTTTTCCTCTTATATACAGAAGGTCTCAACATTCTGATGACTCCTCTACTTGCTTTTCCTGTCCTGATGGTCATGGCTCTGTAGAGCTAGCAACAGACAAGAGGGCAAGCTAGAGGCCAAACAAAGGAATGAGATCCAGCTGCTGTCCAAGGGTGTAGCCAGCCACACACACACACTCTTCCTCCTTCTCTAACAAAGGTCCTGTGCTCTGAAACTGTTAAACATAACTTTTCTTCAGACAGGAACTTTTTTAATTGAGAATAATAAAACCCTCAAAACAACTCCTATAGAGCACTCACACTAGAACAAGTAGACACAAGGACAGTTTTTCCTCAACGCCATCAATCTAAACAAATAATTTCTCAACACCGGTCCAACCATTTACAAAGTCTGCACTACTATTACTATTAATCTTCTCATCACTCCCCATCACCCATCCTCCTAATTGTGAACTGTATGTTGTAACTTTGTCTTGTATCCTTACGATTTATATTCACTGCTTCCTAGTATAATTTGATTGCTTATTAAAATTCTATGACTAATCATTAGTGTTGTAATGCTATGATTCTTGATTCTTAATGAATGTATCTTTCCTTTTATGTAGACTGAGAGCATATGCACCAAAGACAACTTCCTTGTAAGTCAAATCACTGGCCAATAAAGAGTTATATCTAAGGAGATTGTGCTAAGACAAATATATCATTTTATATAATAACCGCCTGAATTGTGCACAGTACTGGAAACAGGATAATATACCATCTGAGGACAGTGATAAGAAAGATTTTGAACATGCGGAGATGGACAGGCTGACATTAGAGTTAAAAGAAAGATGTGAAACCAGTATTGTTGGGAAATATTTAATAAAAGGTATTTTTAAAATGGCCAAGGATTAGAATGCAAATAAGCCAGAAGATGAGAAAGGAACTTTATACTACCAAATGAGTATAAAATGATAATTCAAGATTGTTATGAAAAGCTATGAGCAAGAAAAAGTTGAAGAGAGAAAATTAAACAATATTTGGAAAAAGCGAATTACCTAAAGTACCAGAAAAGGTAAAACTATGTTAAATGAATGAATATCAATGATGGAATTATCAGAAGTGATCAAGAGACAAAAGAATAATAAAACACCAGGACCAGTTGGGCTGCAGGCAGAATTTTACAAATGGTTACAAGATACTTTAGGCCCATCAATGTTAGAAGTCCATAATGAAGTATTGATTGATGCAAAGGTACTAAATTGCGGGATGAAAGCAAATATTACTTTGATTCCAAAAGATTCAGATTTAATGCAGATAAAAACTATAGGCTCATATCTTGACTGAACACTGACTATAAAACATATGCCTAATAATGGCAGAGAGAGTAAAATTTCTAAATGAATTTATATATTCAGATCAAAATGGCTTTTTTTTTTTTTGCCTAAGAAATAGATTAAAACACCATGACAATAATTTTAATTTAAGGTAATTTGCTATAAACAAATGGCAAAGGTGATAGAAAATGGAAGTAGGACAGAGAATTTTAATATAAAAGGCACAAGAAAGGATGTCCACTATCTCCTGTACTATCATATTGATATTAGAATTGCTAAATATAGATATTAGACAAGAGATAGAAATTAAAGCTATGGAAATAAAAGGAACAATATAAATTATAGGCATTTGTAGAAGATTTGCTTTTATCTTGGAAGACCCACAATAAAATGGACTCAAACTACTTAGGAAAATAGAAGAGTATGGTGAAGTTGCAGGACTGAAAGGTAAAAAAAATCAAAATAATTGTTTACAGATATATAGAAAAGGAACTAACAAGGAAAATAGGTATACAGATAGTCAAGAAAGTTATAATTGGCCAACAAATGAAACAAATTTGGTTAAGTGGAAAAATCTACAACTATCATTGATGGAAAGAGTAGCTACCATAAAATTGAATATCCTGCCAAGATTACTATATTTATTCCAAGCAATACCAATAAAACTAGAAAAAATTTTTTTTTCCTGGGACTCATCAATGGCTAGCAGACAAAAACAGGGAAAAAGGAAATATATGAAAGGATTTGTGATATAAGTAATACATAAGTTGGTTAAACAAACAGCATGAATATTATTGTTATAAACAGTAATATAATTGATACTAGCTCTCTTGGTAGAACACACAGAGGAAGAAAGATCTCTTTCTCACATACACACAAAGGCATATACACATTTCCCACATTTTCTGTGCTTTAAATTTAGAATTTGAGGTACTCACCTTCTTTCCAAGCAGCCTTTGAGCTCAACACTCAAAACCCCTTTAAAACCTTTGTTCCAACTGGCCCAGGTCCAGGAAAACCCACCCACAGACTCAATGGGTCTGTTTGCCGGCAAGGGAATCTTACCTGGGCCTGGTCCATTGGTTAGGTTAGCTTGGAGTCCCATCTGCTTGGGTGCCAATTGTTGAAAGAAATATCCTTCTGGGTTCAGTTCCAAGTGGGGAAAAAGACACTGGAAACATGGAGGCTGCTTGGAAAGTTTAATGGTGAACAGGACCACATGGTCTGGAGCTCCAGAGAAAGATGATCACATGCTTGAAGGAAATCAAGAAAAAGGCTGAGGTGCTGAGAGTATCTGGGTTTTATAACCTTTGTTGGGATTTGAATTGAAGCTTGTTTCTAACTGGTTGTCAGACTCCCATGAGGGGCAACTCTGTAGGCTGTCCTGAGTTCCAAGCTTGGTTGACCCTTGGATGATCTATGCCCTTAAAAGGGCTTTTGGCAATTGCTATAGCTTTACCTGGAGACCTTTCTTATGTAAAGTATTCTGGCTCAGGTTTAATGGCCCACCCATTAACAAAGGTGGGGTGAGATTCTGCTTCTGGGGTTCTACTCTTTTTAGAAGAAATATTCTGCCTTCTAAATATCTACCAGAATACTTCATTTTTCTAGGAGAGTTGGGTGCCAACTTCCTACAGGACTAACCAGCCTCCTAGCATTCATGCCGTTCACACACAGATATTTATTTGTTCCTCCACCAAGATCATTGCCTTCATGCCCCGAGATACATATAATCCCTGCTTCCAAGGTGTGCACAGACTTCTGTTTTTAGTGAGATTTCCCAAGAGTCAAAGAAAAAAAATATTGTCTGGAAGCGTTGTCTTCAAATGACAAGATGGATAGAGTCTTCCTTATCATTTATTGCCACATTGTAGTACTACCACATAGCTTCACACATAGGCATTTGTTATTAAATAATTCAGAGAGTTTCTCTGCAAACCTCAATAAGAACTCAGTTCCAACTTCAATTAAAACTGATATTTTCAGATTACATGCCAAGGAAACTTAAAACTTGAAAAGTTTGGAACTAGCCAAAGATCACTGATTATGATTTTCCTCTTTCAGGAGTTTGTAATGTGCTTCTACCACACAAAAACTCCCTACTCAAGAAGCATCTCCTAAAGTTGCTGCAGTTTTCCTTACATTTAACCAGAATGACCAATGAAAGTTGTTGGAGAATCTAGTTCAAAAATAGTTTCATTTCCATACTTGGTCCCAATGCTTGGATGACAAAAATCCATTCCAGAGAAGCTCTATAAAGCACAAAAAAACCCCATATATTTTACAACAACTAAATTTAAAAGATTGATTTTTTTAAACTTCTCCAAAACATAAACTAACCCACTATTTTCCCCGATGTCAATAGTGTTTATATCAGCGTGGATCTTATGATGTTGCAATTTGCTTGGGCTTATCCTGTCAAGAGAATTCCATTTTCTTGCTAAGTCAATACAATTAGATTACTACCGAGACTTCATTACAGCTACAGGCAGGACAGTCACTGAGGTATACAATTTTCACCCTACGATGCCAGAATTGCTAGCACTTATTGGAACAATTGTCCATAAAAGGACAATAAATGCATCTCTCTTAAGTATTGTTTTCCAATACTTTTATAGCACTTAAAGGCAAAAGGAGTTAAGTAGGAGAAACAACTGCAAATTAGATACTGCTATTAGTATTACCACTTAGTGAGAACATTTACTGAAGCTCTGTATTTAACATATTTAATTGTAATGCATTCCATATAATCACATTCATGGCATGCACTCAGGAGGAATATATTCTTAAAGTTTGAATCAGAACTCAAGTGCTGGTTGTATAAATACTTCTTGTTTCAACAGGGCAAGGCAGTATCTGTGAAATAAATTCAGTGCATCTTGCCTAGTACAAGTACTATTGTGGATACAACTATAATTATTCTATAAGTTTTTGGGTTTGGAAATATAATTAATCAATTGCACTTTGGCGCACTGAAAATAACCAAGTAAGCATCAAGTGTGTAAGTCTGTGTTTGTGTATCTTAAATACCACTTCTTGTAGGTACAAGTATTTATTTGTATTTATAAAATTAATAAACTACAAAATTAAATACAGAGAAAACATAGAGGAGGATATTATTGGGAATATTGAGACTCTTAATGTCATCATACAATTGGAATAACAATGAAAACCAATAAAGAAAGCATACTGTATAGAGTTGCTTAGACAACCACCAGATTTCTCATAAAGACTTACAGTATTATTTAGAATATTATGAAATAGGCAGCTTCTCTTCTCTTCTCTTCTCTTCTCTTCTCTTCTCTTCTCTTCTCTTCTCTTCTCTTCTCTTCTCTTCTCTTCTCTTTCTTTTTGTATTCTTTACCAGTCAAGTGCCTTGGTGCAGTTTCACATGAGTTACTTACAATCATGCTCCCACTTACAATTGTCACAGCAGCTCCATGGTCATGTGACCAAAATTCAGGTGCTTGGTAACCAGGATGTATTTACAATGGTTGCAGCATCCTGAGGTTACATGGTTGTCATTTGAGATCTTCCCAGACAGTTTCTAACAAGCAAAGTCAATGGGTGAAGATGCATTCACTTAATGACCTAATGGTTCATTTAACAACTCCAGTGATTCATTTATCAACTGTGACAAAAAGATTATAAAATTAGGCACAACTCACTTAACAACCACCTTGCTTAGCAACAGAAATTCTGGTCCCAGTTGTGGTCATGTCGAAAATTATTTGTATAGAGTTCCTTACACAGTTGTTTTAATATAAGCAGTGTCTGCATCTATATTTCAATTTCCAAAAGAGAAATCTTTGTTATAAACCAAAATCCATGAGCATCACCATAAATAGATCCAGACTACATACCTCTAGAAATAAATATATAACAAAAAGGATGGAATTGTTTGGTTGTCCTTTGCAGTCCTTTCTTATTTTGGCCATTTGAATTCTAAAAAGAGTCAAGAAGTTTCTAAACCTAGCTTTTGAAAATCTGAAATGTGTACTGCTCTTTGAGATTTGGAATTTCTTCATCAAAAACTATCAGCTTATTCAAAGTTTGTGCAGATGACTTTGTCCATCATTCTATCTTAGAATGGAAATTATTAAACTAAAGTCTTCATTTTCTTTTATTTTCTAAATCATGTAGAAGTTATAACTAGACAATTTGGCTTTTACTTTATCCTTTCATTTGGCAATTGTGATTCTCTTCTGTTTGAATTCTTGCTCACTGGATGATTCCACACCTCACCCCTCACTATTGTAGCAAGTACAGTTATCTTTCTTTTAACATCACAGAGTTAAAAGGAGTCACTCAGGCTACTGAACCTTGGAAGAGAAAATCCAGTTTAAAGCATCCACAACCGTCTTTATCTGTAGCCTTCATCTGAACATGTTCAGTGAAGAAGAACCACCAACTGTTCAAGTAGTTAGTTCCTCTATCAATTTATTAGGAAGTATGTCTGACATTCAGATGGAATCTGCCTTCCTGTAAGCTAACTCCATTATTTATGCCTTGACTCTAGAACAGAATCCTAGGCTTTTCTGCATGACATCCTTTCAGATGTCTATGGAGATTCTCAGTCATGCAGATCATGGTTGTCCCAAAGATGCTTTTTCAAGAGGCAACTGGACTTTCTGAAGAGCTGAAGAAGCTTCTTGGATAAGAAGTGAAATGTCTTCAAAGAAAAAACCAGCAAGTCCAGTTGCCTCTTAAAAAAGCATCTTGGGATATCCTTTCAGATATTTGACATATACCATCATATTCCTTTTATGACATATTTTCTCATGCTATATAGTACATTTCCCAGTCATTCTTTCTATAGCTTAGCTTTAGTGCTCTGGTCATTTCATTATTTTTCTCCTTAACCTGTTACAAATTCCTTGAATATTTATTTGGTGGAATCTCCCGAACTGAACACAATATTTAAGGAGGAGTCTGACAAGAGCAGAATAGTGTGTAGTGATTATTTCCTTTAATTTGGAAATCATATGCAGCCTTAAACATATTGTTCATATTCAGTTGTCAGTCAACTCTTATTTCAAGTTTTATCAAACCTGGTATCCATGCTCTACTTATGCCTTTGATTTTTATTTCTTAAGTGAAATAAGAAACATTTCATTCTGTTACTTGTGAACCATTGTTTCTATCTATCATGGTAACTTTAAATGTTATTGTTTAGGAATTGTGAGAGTTAATCCTCACAGGGTTATAAAAAAAGAGAACCTGATAACAAAGTTGGTCATTGCCAAAGTAGGAGACAAATAGAAACCGGCTCCAAACTGAGGTCAACCAGTCATTTGCACAGCTTGAGTGGAAGAAAGATGGATAAAAATATGTTCATTTCACTATAACTATGACTTGCATTTGATCCACAGCAGTTGCTAAAATTACTTTGTAATAGCTTTTGGTTTTTCTAAATAAAATCTATTCATAGCAAGTTGTTGGATGGAGTCTTCTATGTATGTTTACTGTTTTATTTTGAATGTACAGTATCTAAAAAGCTGTTTTCTTTATTTTGTATCTATCTCTAATCTGAATTTATTCTGTTTTCCATTTCTAGTTTCAGACAGGCTGTTCTGTTCCTCTCTTACTTGGTCCTCTTTCCATTTCCTGAAATTTTCGTTGCTTTGTTTTTCAGATGTTTACTGGACACAATGGTGACTTTTGCTGTCCTATTTTCACTTTTCATCAGAATTACTTCTAGCTGACCTTTATAGTCCTCATTCTTTGTAAACGTTCACCTCTTGAGATATTTTCCCCATAAATGTATCTTGACATGGGTTTCTACGTATTACTGTGCTGACTTAAATCTACTTCTTCAAATTATAAAATATTCTTCTAACTAAATTTCCTTTAAAATTAACTCCAGTATTACATTGACAGTTTCTATCATGAAACTTTCACTTTTTCATTTAAGGGCTTTTATGTACTGGCCAGCTAAACTTGTTACAACGGTGATAGTTTTTAAATAACAGAAATGGGCACCATTCTCTAAATTCCACATTAAAGGGTTTTTCTGCTTCATTTCTGAAGTACATTTTTCCACTTTTCTAGCATTTCTACTTGTTTTTGTTAGTATCTTGCAGGGTAGCCATTGTAGATTCTTGACCAAAAAATAGTATACTATTTCTATATAGGAAAATTGTCTCCTTCTATCAAACATACAGTTTTGAGACGTATATACATGGAACAGTGAAGGAAGATGAGGATATTTGCCTAGACAGCAAAGTCGTTCTGGTTAACAATAGAGTACAGAGGACACAGCTAGATTGTAGTCACCCCCAGGGGTGGGATTCTACCAGTTCGCACCTATTTGCTAGAACCAGTTTTTAACATTCTAAGGAGTTCGGAGAACTGGTTGTTAGAAGAAATTACTGGCCTAATCCTGTAAGGAAGGCAGGAAGGAAACATTCTGGTGTTGCTTACAGAAACTGCCTCTCCGTTAACCCTTATTACATTCTTGGCAGGACTAGACTTCCTGTCTCAGGAACGTCTCTGGAGTTTTTTTCCCCTCCTTTGCTGGTAGTTTGCTTGTGTGGAGTGACCATTCAAAGTTACAATGGCACTGAAAAAGTGACTTATGACCATTTTTCACACTTACGACTGTTGCAGCATCCCCACAGTCATGAGAGGCCAGGCGAGGAGATGTGTGCCTCGATGTGAGTGATATTGAGCTGGCCACACCCAGCCAATAACCATGACCACCAAGCCATGTCCACCCAGTCAAATGACCACTAAGACACACCCACCATCTAAGCCATGCCCACAGAACCAGTTGTTAAAAAATTGAATCCCACCCCTGGTCACACCTGCAGGTCATTGTTTAATTGATACAACTGAGTAAAGGTTTATCATAGTTTTTTTAATTGCTAGAGCTATCTTTACATAAATATTGTAACAATGTTTATAGCAGAAGGTTGCTGGTCCAAACTGTCTGACATACATTTTTTAACTACTAGTTTTGTTTCCCAGAATTTAATTTAATTTCCTTTCCTTTCCTTTCCTTTCCTTTCCTTTCCTTTCCTTTCCTTTCCTTTCCTTTCCTTTCCTTTCCTTTCCTTTCCTTTCCTTTCCTCCCCTCCCCTCCCCTCCCCTCCTCTCCCCTCCTACCCTCCCCTCCCCTACCCTATGTAGGTACACAGTATGTTGGCCTGGAGCCATGTAAATAAACATTTTGCTTATTTGTATGTATCTGTATGTGTGTGGGGGGCGGGTCTGATAGGAAGAATCTTACAAAAATACTTATTTTAGATCTTACTGTACATTCTCAACTGACAGTTCCAAATGAAGGAACAGGTTCATTCCTATTCCTCTTCTCCTCACTGATTCTACCAAGTGGAAGAACTTTCTATCCTTCAAGCAATTCCCCTATTGCCACTGCTAGAAAATTTCATTGTAGAGGCTTGAAGAGTTTTCAAATGATTAAAATTTCTTGTTCAGGAAGACACCCCTGTGTGTGCTATTAAACAAAAACATGTTCATTTTTAAAGTTATGCATCCATTATGTTCTTTTCTAATAATGTTCTGTAATAGTTTACTTTCTGAGAATATGTTAATTTAAATATGGATCACAAATAAAATATATCCAATCTGTGACTATGTGTGTGTACCTTGAAATTGTATTACTAAACTTCTGCATGTTTATATGGAAGAAGGGGCTGTTACAAACTTGCAAGCATGCCCTCTACAAAAGGAGACTGCCAATTGACAATGCTATATTATTTTTTAAGGATATTGACATTTCTGGAGGAGAAGCGGCTCTCAGCCATACCTAAATCTTGATAAATTGAACACATTTCTGATGAAATGATTTTTCCATCAAAGAACTTGACAGTTTTACTGAGTTATGAGTAATATCTCTTCACATACTTTCATTGCTGACTGTGGTTATGTTGATTAAAATATTCATCCAAAATATTTATTCAGAGTAGTCAATAATTCTACACACTGAAACATAAAATATTGATGCTTTTGCTTGTAATCTTAAATAACATATGAGGTCTGCAGAAACCTAATTCATATCTGCATGTTTAAGGCATTTTCTATAGTTTACACCCGTATGCTTTATGTTCCTTTTATTGATTTTCAAGATAGTACATCTTCGTATGTCAATGCAACTGATTTAGTACCATTTGTGTATTAACAATTTTGGTTTGTACAAATTATTACATAAATATCATGGTTACTCAATACTGTTAAATATAATAACAAATGTCATTATTAGCTCCAATACAATGAAGATCATATGGTTATTTATTATCTACTATGTGGTCAAATCAAACTGGAGAAAATTAAAAAGTGGGCCATTTTAAAAGATATTTACAATGCAGATAAATTTCTTATACATCAAATTATGATCATTTATGGATATGATGAATTATTATTATGGTTTGTTGCACAATAAGCCAGATATTTAGACTAGAGTTGTTATTTTTATCTATCTATTGAGTCTTTCCCAAGGACCTGGGATAGTCAGATGTTGTTTGATGCTGTTAAAAGTATCACCACAGGATATATAAACGGTTCCAAGTAAAACTGCCTTTTGAAAATGACTGATGATGGTTTTGTCAATGCTGATGGTTTTCAAGTGGTTTTATTAAGGTCACACGTCTGTACTGAATTTGGCCTTTTTATCCAGCTGTTGAGAATTTCCCATGGATTTGGATTTTGCCAGTAGAGAATTATACTAGACAGATTAAATTATACCAGGAGAAATACTTGCTAGCCTTATTGAAACTCTGTTTTGCTGCCCAAAAAATGTTGCAGAGAGCCAGTTAATCTGAATTTTGCAATATATAAAAAGGTAGCAACAATACTAATCACAGATAGCTTAATCACAATTGCATGAATTATTCTTATCTTACATTCCTATTATTCACTTTCTCTTGTTCCCTTATTATATTAAAAATTACCATTTGGGCAACTCTGAGTGAGCTGCATCCAAAATTTGAAAAGATACATAGTCATTTGACCAGTGATAATCTCCAGTCTTTACAGTTAGTCTCAAACATTCTTCAAATAGCTGATGAGACTAGTAGCTGGATCTACCTCTATATCTCACTGAATTTCCTTTAAGCTACACTATGCCTCCTCCCATCTCTCTCGTATACATCCTCCATCCAATTTCTGTTCTTTTTAAGACTGCAATTGCCATTTTCTAATGGCATATATAGCACTCAGAATATGAAACAGTGTGTCATGTACATATTATCTGAACATTCTAGATTAGCTTGACATTTGATGTTTCAGAATAGTTCACTGCATGAGAAAAGAAATCAACATGTTGAAAGTAGAAATAAATAGTGACCAATTCCCTCTGCTGATATGAAGACACAATTGGCCTGCTTTGCAGTAAACAAAGGATGCTGATCTCATTTTCTTTTAATGCCATTACAATTTGCTAAACAAACCTGAACTGAAAGAAAAGCAACAACAATACAGCTGTTCCAAAAAACAAACCTCCAGATATTTGGTCTTACTGTATCAGTTACTCCTTTTAAGCTGTTATCGTTAAATCTTTCTGAATTCAATACAGCTTATTTCCATTGAGATATTATATAGAAGTACAGCGTTAGTCCCATAATTTCACATAACTGGAGTGAAAGTCAGAGGCAATAAACTGTTTCCACTGATAGTAAATTACAATTAGATGTTTATTGTAAACTCCAACTAAAGTGATATTTCAGACTAAAATAATCTGAGAGCCAGTTTGCTATAAAGTTTAAGGTAGCTGATCAGAAACCAACACTGTGAGGTCTAGTCCTGGCTTAGGCAAGAAGCCAAATGGGTGACCCTGGGCCATGATGTCAGTCATGACAATTAGGTTATGACAATCCGCACCAGAAAATCTTATTAACAAAAATGCAGGGACTCAAGGCAGTTCCTGAAAGGCACACATGATAATTATCCCAGTGTGCTGAGGTGTGCTAAAACACTTAGATAGTATTATTGCTTTTTGCCTGTATAACAGAGGTTGAAATGAAAGCAAATCAATACAAAATGGCAGAACCAAATGGCTTTTTAACTTTGAATTTCATGATTTTAAACAGAATAATAAAAGCAAATACAAATGTTAAAAATGTGCAAAAAAGAAAAAAATAGAAAGTAAAGAAGTAGAATTAAAAGAAGACAGAGGTATATAAATAAGTGACTTCCAGTCTTCATCACAACAAATAAAAACAAATTTGATAATTTACCACTCCTATAGATTTACTAACAATGCCTTCCCTTCCCATAACCCATTCTTTTTTATGCAAAACCATACATCATCAACTTTTCCGTCCTTCTGTCATCAAAAAATCCATAAAGGGTCACCAGGATTGCATAAAAACACATCTTGTTTTAAGTTTAATTTTTAGCCTCATTAGAACAATACCTGTAAAAGTTAAACCTCTCACTTAATTCACAACCCATCAACCAAAGTAGAAGCAAAGGAAATTAAGTCATTCATGTTTCGCTAATTCACATATCTATGCATTTTATTTATTGAATATGTTGAAATACCTTCATGCCCTCTTACGTTTTGCTTGTGACAAACAATATTTGTGAAATACAGTACAACCACCTAATCTGTGCATCCTAAAAAAAATATTTAATGTAGGTATCACTGGATTTTGCACATATAGGGTACATGTCACCAGAGAAATTGTCAAAAAGATGTAAAGGCAAATTTATACTTGAAATCTGAACATCAAGATGGGACATTTTATTATGTTTGGTGGATGTGTAAAAAAGCTATAAAATTCTGGACTCAAATACAAACGGATTCATAGGATTAATATACAATTGAGATGAGAGGTTTTTATTTTGAGACTGATGGACAAATAGTTGGAACAAAGTCAGGGAATTTTGTATATGATATCTGCAATGAAGTTATTGTCTTCACAGAAAGAATCGACACTATCCACAAATGGAGGAATGATTGGTGCAATGATGGAATTTGCTGAGATGGATAAACTGACTACTTGGATTAAAGAATACTGACTAGAAACCTCTAATGGACTTTTTCTATAAATCAGAAAAAAATGAACTTACAACTTATGTTTTTGATGATTAAACAAGATAGATTGTAGAAAGATGAGAAATATGCTGTAACCATAGAGTAAGAAGTAAATTTATAACTGTATATTAGAAGCTACTTCTTTTTTCTTTCTTTTCTACTTTTACTCCCCTCTTGCACTTTTAGCTTTCTCTTCTTTTCTTTGTTGATTTCTTTTTCTTTTCTTTTTCTTACTTTATATTAGTTTAGATTAATTTTCATTTTCCTTTTTAGTTTTTTAAAATAAACTTTTATTTAGTCCAAGTCCAAGAAATAAATTTATAAAATCATATTGCACATCTATAAATATTACAATACAACATAATTATTAATTCCATTTTATGAAGATTATGTTTGGGAACTGTACTTGATAAAGTCCATTATCATCAAATAGATATCACATATAGTTATTTGAAGACAGGTTTTTAGCAATTGTTTAAATTAAGTATAAAGCAGAATCAAAGTGGATACATTGTCCATTTCTACTCTTATGACATTATACTACATAGTAGAACAATATTACTATCAATGAAACAATTGAATACAAAGTCATTGTAAGAGATGACCAGAGTAAATCCAAAAGAGGGGTCAAACATGTCATCAGTTTTGAGTCCCTTCACACTCACAAGTGATTTAAGTCCAACCTACCTTGAATTCCATTGACTTTTATCTACCGTCAATTTGCTTTGACTGTTAGTAGTTTAGATTGTTATAGAGCACGTTAGCATACAATAAATGTATATTCATTTGAACTGCCTAGACTTCTGATTTCCTGCACTTGACAGACACAATTTCAAAATGCAAAATTTATTTCAACTCTTAGAACTGCAAAGCTTCATGCCTCTACGGGAGCTCAAATGTTTCAGTGCCAATGTTTCAGTCTTTTTTTCAATCTTTTTCCTCCATTAATCCTTCTATTCTGTTTTCACATCATGTTGCAGCTTTTTTCATTCTCTTTACAAAAAAAATTGCCAAATTATTAAGAGTGGTTAATGGAACAGACACATAAACAGAATGTTTTGGCATTTTCAAGCTGCTCTGCCTGAAATGTAGTGCAGCATTCAATATGGCAATTACATAATCTTTTCTTGGGCTGTATCTTCCATAGTATTGCATTAGTTGAACATGGCAGCAGGTTGATGCTATGATGTATTAAGGTACCTGATTTGTATAACCAAAATTTTTCTCTTATTGGCATTATTACTAGCTCAGATGGGGAAAATTCTTGAGATGATTTAAAAAGTCTCTGTCTATGAATTTTGTTTCCTATTTCTGTTTTCCCTTACATAATGCATGTCATATATCTCATACTGCCATAACTCTCTTAATAAATAGTTTTTCTTTTTGAAGACCTGCACAACACAATTACCAGAAAAGAAAATAACAATAACAATAATCAGTTGTCTTCTGTTTACATATTTAGCAATAGCACTTAGACTTACGTACCACTTCATAGTGCTTTATAGCACTCTGAGAGTTTTATAAATGTCAGCATTTTGCCCCCATATCTGGGTCCTCATTTTACCAATCTCAGGAGGATGGAAGGCTGAGTCAATCTAGAGCTGGTCTGGATTGAACTCCTGGCAGTGGGCAGTGTTAGCCTGCAATAGTGCATTGTAACTACTGCGCCACCGTGGCTTTTATTCAGATAGTTTTAGATACTTTATCAATACTTATCCAAAAGAAGAAACATACATACATACATTCATACATACATACATACATACATACATACATACATACATACATACGCTGCCATTCTGAGGGGTTTGGATAAAAATCAGCTGTGGCTTCTATTAGCAAGGAAGATGTGGAAGAATATTTTCAGCATCATGTGGTGGATTTTTTCAGGGACCAATTTAAATGCATCTGAAGACACTCTTCTAAATCGAACATGCTCTGAATTTACATAAATGAAAGTTTTCTGTAGACAGTCAGTTGCACTCATAGTTGGCACTAGTTAAGTAATCAACTCCCACAAGTGCTCAGTGTTTCATCTTTTATCTCAAGGCTATTCACCCAGCGGAGTAAAGCTTGAATAAGAAGCTTCAAAGATAAAACTGAAGACTAGAACTAGCAGAAGAACAGCATTGGTATGAAGAGAAATAGGCAAAGGAGAGCAATATTGCCATTTTTAAGCTTGTGGAAAAATTCTAAAGACATCCTTCATCTATTTAAATGACTTTTTTGCTTCACAGAGTTTAGCTCACATCCTTAACTAAACCTTTCTTCATAAAGATTTTCCTCTTCTTCATGTTGCATAATTTATGGAGTCACTGAGGAAAGAAAGATAGTTGATGACTGGAGGATAAGCAAGTGCAGAATGGTTCTTGTATTTTGATAGGGAATACTCTGGATCGGAAGGTTCCAGGTGAGAATAAAAATAAAATTATACTGTAGCGCACAGTGATGTCCACCTGGAAGCCAGAAATGAGAAGCTGATGGGCACAACCATGTGACCAAAGTTTAATTCAATTTTATGTATGCTATGATACATCTTTGTTATTTGGTTCCCTCACAGCGGACATGTCTGATAGCATACATACAAGTACAAAGATCCTGTCACATACTGCTTCTCACTCCATTCATCATACCTGGGGATATTTAATGCTCACTGGATATGTATTTTTTCTTGAAAAAGCACTCTATATTAGTAAAAGTTATCAATAACACAGATGTAGATTTTTTAAAAATATCAGTCTCACCTTCCCATTACATTTTATTTAAGTGAAATATAAAGGAACAGCTATAAGGATTTCAAAATAATTGAAAGCAAAAAGATTGCCAAGATTTGGAACTATGAACATTTAAAACAAATATAGAGATCAGTCACTTTTGAAAAATTTTGTATTTTAAAGTACTTTTAAATTTGTTAAATAATATATACCATATGAGTAGATATAAACAAAGTGTATATATAACCACAGTATATATAATCACAGTGGCATTATAACCTCTGCGCCACTGCGCAGTGGTTAGAATGCAGTACTGCAGGCTACTACTGCTGATTGCTATCTGTCTGCAATTTGGCAGATCGAATCTCACCAGGCTCAAGGTTGACTCAGTCTTCTATCCTTACGAGGTGGGTAAAATGAAGACCCAGATTGTGGGGAGCAACATGCTGACTCTGTAAATCGCTTAGAGATGGCTCTAAAAACTCTGTGAAGTGGTATATAAGTTTAAATGCTATTGCTACTTGTGGGAAAGGGGACAATGGTTCTCTAAAGCAGCAGTCGCCAACCAGTGGGCTGCAGCCCACTGTTGGTCCGCAAGAAAGTTTTGGTGGTCTGCAGAGAAATGTCACCCCCAGAGCACCCCCCAAAGCAGTTAATCCAGGCTGTACAGGAACACAAGGCTGTGCCGCCCACATGGCCCTCCCTCCCCACCCACTCACTCCTTACCTGGCAAACTTGCTTGCTAAGTTGCTATTCTGCTGTGCCGTGAGATTTAGATTAGCTAGGAAAGCTAACCTTTAGATCTTTGGCTCTGCTTTTAAGCAGAGCCGAACCTTTGTTAGGACTGAAGCAGTGCAGACTCAGCTGGCCGATGACAGGAACACAGATCTCTAAGTGAATCTGTGATTCTGTGAGCAACTCAATCTGCTTGCCTGCTTTGCATGATTTTAGGTAAAAGTTGGTCTTTTTTTAAATAAAAAAATCAATATTTACATACATGGTGTGTTGTGAGTTAATTTTGTAAGTTTGCTTGCTAGCAAATTTTATGAGTTTGCTTGCAAGCAAATTTTATGTGACAGGCTCAGCTAACCAATGGCAGAAAGAATGAATCTGTGATTCTGTGAGCAACTCAATCTGCCTGCCTGCTTTGCCTGATTTTGGGTAAAAGTTGCTCTTTTTTTAAAATAAAAATTCAATATTTATATAAATATTCATAATATTTACATACAAGCCATGCCCACCAGTCACATGACCACCAAGCCATACCCACAAATTAGGCCACGCCCACAGAACTGGTTGTTAAGAAATTTGAATCCCACCCCTGCCTCTGTATTTGTGTGTGTGGGGGGGAAGAGAGGTTAGATCAGATCTCCCTCCCTCCCTCCCCCCCTCTCCTCCCCACCAATGTCAGCAAGCCACTGTCAGTCAAAATTCATATTAGTGGTCCCTGGGATTTAAAATTATGACTTTGGTGGTCCCTAAGGTCCAAAAGGTTGGTGACCCCTGTTCTAAAGGGTCCAGGGAAAAGGACAATTGCCACACTAAATGTGCTTCTGAAAAAGCCCTTTTGGCTACAGTTGTTGCCTGCTTTTCAAACAGAAACTGAGAATGCAAGACACCTCCCAAACTGTACATGTCTCAAATGGGAAAGTGCAACCCATTCTTTTGTATTAAATTTGTATCTTAGGTGGATTGAGAGAAAGGAGAAAAAGCCACTGCTCTAGCATAAGACAATATGATAAGCAAACTGCAGAAGGAAGCCTTTGTGGTCCTTTCTGATTTTAATTACAAGCCAAAGCTTAGTTTTAGCAATGAAATACTAACATGACCCTACAGTAATTGCAGAGATGACTGGACCATCCAGTAAAAGAAAAAAAAAAGGGGTTTATGATTCGTAAGTTAATGAGATCTCAACATTTGATGAGATGTTAGGAGTTCTGGGGAAATTTTAGCAATCCCAAATTATAGGAAATCTCAACTTTTAGGGGAATCATCTGATCATTGCACAAAAATCATACAATAGTGCAAAGACTAAATCTTTGACAATTCAAGATATTGAAAGCATATTCCTAGATAGTGATGGGGAAATCAAGAGGGGATGTGTTTCTATGATATTCACTTTTTCATGCATAGGTTCATATCATCTTGTTTCTGCAAGAAATTACGAATGCTTGGATTTAAAATCTGTTTTGATTTTTATGCATAGAATTTCTCAGTTCTAGACTTCATCTTTTCCCTAATATATGTCCTTCATTAAAATGTTTCTAATGAATGATAAAACTGTTTCACGGAATTTGGAGAACTCCAAAATCCAAACGATGTCACATATAAATCTGAGTAACATCAACTGGCTCAGATCTATAACAGTATCCCTATTCCTTGGTATAGGCAACCAAAACTGCATTCAAGTGAATCTAATATATAGAACTTTTAGAACAGGATTCCGAATCAATGTTACTGAAAATTTTAAGCAATAAAAAAATCTTTGACAGCAAGTCCCAGCAGATAAATAACTATGTAAAGCTTAAAATATATTAACCTTCTGGAAAGCTTAATATGCCTTTTTCTGTAAAGCTCCATAACTCTCTACAATAAAAAATGGAAAACCTCAGCTTTTCTCAATCTGATATTATTACTTTGTCAGCAGCCATAATGTCTGTGGAAGTTGAATAAGAAAGGGTACTTTCCTAAGGAGGGGAAGGAATTCTACATCCTTGTTACAGGTTCATCAGTAGAAAAACATTAAAAAGGGCTATGAAATCTGGGCTGCCACATTCCTAGTGATATTAGATGGCAGCAAAGACATCCAGAAAACTGTAAATCTAAATTGGTCTCTAGTTGAATTTTGAAGAAAAATAGATATGAATTCCATGAATTAACAAATTATTCCTATTCTTTATAATTTTCTACAACTCTAGTGCTCAGGCTCTTTCTTTGTTTCACAGTTAAATGGAATGCAGATTAAACAGGTTTTGATCTTTGATTTTGATCTTCACTTAGGCCAAATTTTAAGTCCTCTTTAACTCATTGGAGATGGAACTATTGTTTGTATGCAAACATGTAGGGTCATTGGATGGAACTATTGTTTGTATGCAAACTGTTATGTATGTAGGTTTAAAGTCATTGGTTTAGTTTGAACTGTTCAAACTAAATTGTCAGAAATGATTGGTTTAAAAGTGCGGGAAAACCCTGCACTCTGATTGGCTGTCAACTGCGGCTGCTGGCTATAAGTAGCAGCCGCAGCCCAGCCAAATTGGGTGCGTTCTGAGCTGTAGTCACTAATAAAACAAAAGAGCTTGAAGCACTCCGCGTCTGTCTCTTCATGCAAACTTAACACTGGCGACGAAGGTGGGATTTTCCCTGAAGAGAAGGCAACGGAACAAAGAAGAGCGAGATGACTGCGCTGAACACCCCCAGCCCGTTCGATCCGACGGCAGAAGACTGGGAGTCATATGCAGATCGCTTCCAAATGTATCTGGAAGGAAACGATCTAGCCGACATTTCGCAGAAGGAAGATCTTTCTTATGTACTGCGGTCCGGCAGTTTTCAAGATGGCGAAGGCATTGGCGGGAGCTGCAGACGTGAAGGTAATGGACTGGCCTGATTTAGAAAAGCTGTAAAGAGCCCATTACGCGCCACAAGTATCGTGCCTCATTAAGAGACATGAGTTTTACCATCGTGATCAAGGGGAGAACGAAAAAGTAAACGATTTCGTGGCAAGTTTAAGACATTTGGGGTACATGTGAATTTAACAGTTTAGAAGAGGCCATGCGTGATCGATTCGTTCTGGGCCTTAAAGACAAGGTATTACAGAGCAAGTTATTAATGAAACGTAAGATCACACTCAAAGAAGCCATAGAAGAAGCCTCTTCAGCAGAAGCTACCAAGTCCTCAGCAGCAGCCATGAGGAGGATGAACAGGGCCACAAGCCATTCTGATGGGGAAAAGTCTATCACAAACCATTGTGATGACCTAGATTCTGAGTCAGATTGCAGTGAGGTGGAAGAGGGAATTTACAGACTCAGAATGGAGTGGAAAAAGAAAGACCTGGAAAAAAGAGGCAAGATTTCTACTGCAGAGGTTGTGGGGAAGCCACCCCGAACTGAATGCAAGTTTTTAGACACCATTTGCCTCCGTTGTGAAAAAAGAGGACATCTAGCAAGAGTCTGCAAATCATCCAGAACTCCACCCAACAGAAGGAAATTTCCTGCAAACAAAGACAAAGAATTCAAGCCCAACAATCTCAGTGAGAAAATGGGGCAGCACAGAAGCAAAGGGAAGAATGAAACTCATCAGACAGTAACTATTGGTCATTCATCTTCTATCAATAACAGAAAAGTGCATGTCAAGGTACTTATTGAAGGAAGGCCTTGCCAAATGGAAGTGGACTCAGGCTCATATCTGTCTATGGTGTCATGGGACACTATTCACAGACTACTCCCAAACATTCAGAAGAATCATTTCAAGAAGCAAGCTGACTCTTAAAGACTACCAAGGGAACAAGATTCCAGTAGTTGGAACAAGAGAATTCAACGTGAAGTTCAAAGGCCACACCAACGCCTGCCCTGACCATCGTGGACAAGGATCGCCCAAGTTTGCTGGGACTTGAGTGGTTCAACCCTGGGCATCGAGGTGACTGGCATCAATCACGTGAGCAACACTGAATGGGAGGAGGCCTTGAAGTCTGAGTTTCCAGAGGTCTTCAGCGACGGATTAGGCAAGTACTTGGGGACCCCTATCACTTTCAATCTAGATCCCAAGGTGCCACCAATCCGTTTAAAGCCCAGAAGGGTCCCATTTGCCTTAAAGGAAAAATTGATGCACAATTAGATAAATTAATAGCTCAAGGGTTTTAGAGCCCACTGACCACTCCAGGTGGGAGACACCCATAGTCACACCAGTCAAGGCTGATGGGTCTGTGAGAATCTGTGGAGACTACAAGGGGACATTGAACCATGCGCTACAACAGAGCATATCCAGTTCCAGTGGTGCATCATTTATTACATTCTCTTGGCAGGGGCACAGTCTTTGCCAAATTGGATCTGACCCAGGCATATCAACAGTTAACAGTTGATGATGCCACTGCAGAGGCCCAAACCATTGTGACTCATAGAGATGCTTTCAAATGCATTTGGAGTAAGTGTGGCACCAGGCATCTTCCAAAGCCTTATGGAAAGGATGCTCCAAGGACTGCCAGGGGTAGTACCTTACTTTGATGATGTGTTAATCTCTGCTGAAAATGACACTCAGTTACACGAGAGACTCAGAGAAGTCCTAACCAGATTCAAAAAAGCGGGGTTAAAAGTCAAAGAAGAAAAATGCACCCTTAGAACTGACAAGGTAGAGTTCTTGGGCTATATGATTGACAAGCATGGTATCCACCCCACAGATGCCAAGGTTCAGGCAATCAAAGAAGCCCCAGGCCAAAATGCAAAACAGACTTGCAAGCTTTCCTGGGACTCATTAACTTCTATCACATGTTTCTACCTCAGAAGGCAACCATTGCAGAACCACTACACAGATTACTAGACAAAAAGTCTGCATGGGTCTGGGGCAGAAAAGAACAAGCTGCCTTTAACACTATTAAGAGACAAATCACTTCTGATGCTGTACTGATACAGTTTTCTGAAAATTTGCCAGTTGTACTGACTTGTGATGCATCCCCTTTTGGGGTGGGGTGTTTTTGAGCCACATGCTTCCCAGCGGGAGGGAAGCCCCTATTGCATTTTACTCTCACACTTTGACTAAAGCAGAGAAAAATTACAGCCAACTGGACAAGGAAGCCTTGGCAATTGTTGCAGCTGTCAAGAAATTCCATGAGTATTTATATGGGAGAACATTTACTATTGTCACAGATCACAAACCTCTGTTAGGCATTGTGGCAGGGGACAAACCAGCACCCACAATCCTGTCACCAAGAATGCTGAGATGGACTGAATTTCTTGCTGCTTATTCATACAAACTCATCCACAGGCCTGGAAAAGACATTGGGCATGCAGATGCTTTGAGTCGCTGCCCACTTCCTTCACACACTGAGGATCCTGCTCCTGAGACTTACACCTTTTTCTAGAAACTGTTGCCAAGCTTCCAGTACAGCTGCTGAAATTGCCAGAGAGACTGCCAAAGACACTTTATTGGCTCCTGTTATAGGCTGGATTAAGAAAGGTTGGCCACTTCAAGATCTACCTCAACTTGCCCAACCTTTTAAATCCAGGCAAACTGAATTATCTGTATTAAGAGGATGTATTTTGTGGGGTAACAGGGTGGTTATTCCTGCAAAACTACAAAAGAGGTTTTGGAAATGTTACATGAGGGTCATCCAGGTATTGTCAGAATGAAGGGATTGGCCAGGAGTTATGTATGGTGGCCAGGTATTGACAAAATGGTTGAACACTGGGTTGCATCCTGTCCCAACTGCCAGGAAGTCAGGCCTGCCCCACCTCTCGCCCCCACACAGGAATGGGAATGTCCTAGGGCCCCTGGTCTAGGATTCACATTGACTTTGCTGGCCCTACCAGAGGGCACACCTTCCTTATTATAGTAGATGCATATTCCAAATGGCTAGAGGTTATCCCTATGGCATCTACCACAGCTGAAGCTGTCATCAAACAGCTCAAAAAGCTTTTGTAACTCATGGGTTACCTGATATCCTAGTTTCTGACAATGGTCCTCAATTTACGTCCAACCTTTTTGAATCATATTTAGCACAGCAGGGTATCAGACATGCCCTGACAGCCCCTGGGCACCCTTGCTAATGGCGGGCTGAGCATGGTATGCTTTACCAAGGAAAAACTTCAGCAATTGGGTCCTGGGGACATCACTGAGAAAGTTGAAAAACTACTCAGTGTCCAGCATATCACTCCCAACCCATCAACTAACTTATCCCCAGCAGAGTTGTTGATGGGTAGGAAACTCAGGTCTCCCCTTGACCGCCTTCATCCCACTTACGCATCCAACACACCACTAGATTCCACTAGCAAAATTGCACATTCACTGTGGGTGATTCTGTTTATGCTAAGAACCTTATGGGTGAACCATTATGGATTCCTGCTGAGATAACCCAAATCACAGGCCCTAGGTCTTACAGGGTACAAACAGAGGATGGTGTCCTCTGGAGCAGGCACATTGATCAGCTTAGATCCAGATTACCTCAGGAACATCGCAATTGCTCCTCTCTGGTTCCCATACCTAATACCTCTTCTAGGGGAAGGGGAGGATCATGAGGATAATCAGCAAGCAAGAATCAACCCCATGTGTAACGAGCCAACACGACAGGAACCATCCCAAAACCTGTCACAATGCCAAAATCCATCCTTACAAGTGGAAGACTGTACATCACTACCTGACTTAGGTGCTGACATTGGGTTGGAGATGGATTGGGAGGAGAGACCAGGTTGTAGTAACCAAACAGGTTCTTCTATTACTAGAAGTCCAAGTATGGAAATGTCAGCAGACACATTTCCTCTCTCACTGGGTGAGAACATTAAAACATCTGAACCACGTAGGTCTCAAGCACGTAAGAGCCCCACCTATTTAAAAGAGTACATTAGATAGATGGGGTTTGAGTATGGACTGAACCTAGTGGGGAGGGGTGTTATGTATGTAGGTTTAAAGTCATTGGTTTAGTTTGAACTGTTCTTGTAAAATGTCAGAAATGATTGGTTTAAAAGTGTGGGAAAACCCTGCACTCTGATTGGCTGTCAACTGCGGCTGCTGGCTATAAGTAGCAGCCGCAGCCCAGCCAAATTGGGTCCGTTCTGAGCTGTAGTCACTAATAAAACAAAAGAGCTTGAAGCACTCCGCGTCTGTCTCTTCATGCAAACTTAACACAAACCATAAATTTAGGCACCCTCTCCTCTTTGTGATCATGGTGAGAAGCCAGCCCCAAAACCTAGTGAGAATGATATCAGTTTACTTTGGTAAACAAAAAAAAACCACTCCAGCATAATTGCATATTATGGGAGAAAGAATTTGCATAGTTATAATTCCCTGACAATATTCTGTGCAACACAGTTCAGAAAAAAAAACACGGCATCTTAAATGCTAAAAATATTCTGGCATCAGCACTGAGGAAAGAGGGACTTTTTAATCATTTTGTGGCTTCCTTTCTCACAATCTTGCTGTTTTGAGATGGTACAGAAACAGGCTATGCTACTAGCATGAAGTGCTAGTTTTAAAATAATTCAGATTAATAGTCACTTATTATTGTCTTTCCAAGAATAGACAGGCAGATGCTAATAAACCTGATTGCAAGAATAGAAAGCCATTCTGGCAGCCTCTTTCTGCAAATGCCTGACTCTGTAAATCAAATCTGCAAATATGATCTTCTTCCCAAAGGAGATTTTTAACATTTGCATTCAAGCCCTGCTGTGTTTTGTCCTCAGAGAAGCTTGATACTTATCCTAAATAGGAATCAAAACTGATATTTTTAAATGCTGTTTGAAGCTGTATGCCATCTACTGGAACACTCATGTTCTATGTCTAGGCAACTTGCTACCCCAAAATCAACCAGACTCTAAGCTACCTGCCCCTGCTTGAATGTTAACATGTTTACCGGCACTGGACTGAATCCATGGCTATAGCATAAATACTTCAGGGTTAGCTTCAGGAACTTGTAAGCAAAGGCCAAAAGAGAAGCATCATTGCTGTTGTTTGGTGCATTGAGAAGCGAATGAAATATTCAATGGTTGTATTTATCACATGGGCCAATGAACTTGTTCCAAATTGTTTTTTAAACCTGTCTTTATTCCAAAGCATTTTGAGGGACTGAAGAGATCTATTTTGCCATGATATAATCGAAACTTGTTGACCATGGATATTTTGACAGATGTTTAAAACAAATAAAACCAAACCACAGTCATCTCTTGTGATTTCATGGACATATCCATATAGTTCTTGGCTGCTTGCCACAACTTTCTTCTGTAAACAATTTGTTTTGTTTTTCACATGCTTGCCTAACCTTTATCCCTGATGTTCTCTTTGGACCTCTAGTTAAGTAAAAGGAGTATGTATGTCAGGCCCTGGTTGGCTCCCAAATTCAGACAAGCATCCTGTTACTTGTAATATAAGCAAAAGAAGATACATATACTCACTGTTGTATACACAGAGATATACTCAAATAGGAAATTTTTATTTATTTATTTACTTACTGACCAGATGCCAATGCTCCAAAAAAATTGTAAGCCGCCCTGAGTCTCCGGAGAAGGGCGGGATATAAATATGATTTTTTTTAAAAAAGGAACTTGGGAGAGCTGCCTGCAGTGCTCCTAAGCTCTGTTTTCACTGGCAGAGGGTTGCAGGAGGCAGTCACAGCCAAAAACAGAGCTAGGAGCCTGTTTTCACTAGCAGAGTGCTTAGCCACCACAGGCACCCCTGACATGAGTGATGTTGAGCTAGCCACACCCACTCTGGCTCTCCAAGGTCAAACACAAGCCTGATGTGGCCCTCAATGAAATCGAATTTGACACCCCTGATCTAAATCATTGATGAGTATCCAGCAGCCTCATGTGAGGTTGTGAGGTCCCTACAGAATCCTTGTGAAACCTCACAAATCTCTCTTTATTGCAGTGGTAAATTTTTTTTTTATGAAAAGGAAACCTCTATTTTATGACTTACAGACTAGTTGTGTTTTTAAATTGCATCTGGATTCCCACACCACACTAAACCATAACTCTGCTGGTTCTTATTTCAGATTTAATACAGTATGTGAATTGTGGTATTCCATATAACTGAGTAAAACATGATAAAACAAATCATGAATTGGTGTGATGTATAGGTCCCAACACTGAATTCCCAATTAACCTTAAATGAAAATAAATCTGAGAAGTGACTAAAGAAGGCATGACTACTGGGTAGCACAGGAGATTTTTACATAATAAAAAGAAATAAAAATCATTTATTTTTTAATAAATAATGGAAATAAATAAATAAATAGTTAAATAAATAGTTATGAAATAAAAAAGAAAACTTGGAATACACCTTGAGCTCCTTCTCTAGTTTTCTGGAAAAAAGAAACTGCTGCACCATGTTCAGATGATATGGTAACATAGAGACAAAACCACAGAGAAACCATTTTCAGTGGTGCTGCTCAAACAATGTGCTAGGCAGTTTGGAGTTAAAACACAGTTGCTGTAAGTAATCTAAATGTACAAGTATGAAAAATGTATATAGCATGAACAACCTCTATAATTTATTTTAACAGAAAAGCTATTTGCTGCTCTTGAAAGCCTCACTATAGAATGTAATATTTCTAGAATAGGCAAGTCCTAATAAACAATAACATGGGAGCAATGTAAATTTAAATCTAATTGTACAGTATATGCTTTGGACCATTTAGATTTTTCAGCAAAACAATAGTATGGCAACTTTTTGTGAGCCAACCAGTTGAGTTCCCTTCCCCAGTGAAATTCCAGGAAATAAATTATATTCAGACAATGTCCTCAATTTCCACAGTCCCTAAAGAGTAAAGTATCATTACATATAGAATTCCATACAATTCCATACAAATTATAGTTTGTGGTTATATTTTTATATTTGCTGCTCAATGTGCACTGCATATGGATTAGCAAGGTTTAACATAGACCTTGCCAGATGCAAAATACAGGAATCAAGTTGACTATATTATTAACACAAGAAGGTGGAAGAACTCAGTTATAACAGCAAAGATGTTACAAGAGATGAACTTTAAAATCTAAAAGAAGAAGAAAGCCAGTTCCCACAGTTCCCATATGATCTTTAGCATATGCCCCCAATTTTCAGGAGAGCATTAACTATCTCTTAAAGCCCCAAATCTCATAGGTATGAACCCAGAAGAACTTAAATGAAATCAAAACTGTTATTAAGGATGAATGTGAAAAGACTGATAAAGATCAAGAAACAGAAGGAAGCAAATTAGATTTCAGAAGCGACAGAGGATTGCCAAAAAAGAAAAGCCAAAACCAAGCAAACAAACATCTCAGGAAAGAACTTCAGAGCGCTATTGGAATAGACAAAAAACAATATTACAGTAGCATCTGTAAATATACTGAAGATTGAAACAGACATGGGAAAACAAAGAAAATCTTCCAAAACATCTCCAAATTTAGAATGAAATTGGTATGCTAAAGCTTGCCAATTGACAGATAGTAACTGATTCAAAGAAGATCCAATAAAGATTAAAGGAGCTATTGAAATAATACACCAGAGATGTCAATATTCAAAATTCCTTAGAAAAAATTCTCTATTTATAGAATCTCTGGTATTACAAGATAAAGTCATTTTACCAGTCATTTCTAAGTTGGAAAGCCATAAGAATTGACAGATCATTTATTGAAATATGGCAAGCAACAAAAAAAGAATATATCATTCTAATCAAATTAAGTCAGGAAACTGGAGAACACAATGGCTAACATAGTAGGAGATATTAGTCTACATAAAAATACATAAAAAGGGTACTTAAGAGTGTACAAACTATTGAATAATACTTTTAATTTCACATGCAAGCAAAATACTCCTTAGGATTATACAATATATATTTGAATCTTGGATGGAAAAGGAGATGCCAGGTGATCAAAGTGGCCTTAGAAAAAAATATTGTTACTGATGCATTCAGCATAATTGCAAAAAGTTAGAAAGAATATTGATACTTTTGAATGTTGGTATTGAAGAAGAATCATGAGAACACCATAGATAGAAACAAAGAAATGGGTCATTGAACAAATCAACATAGAATTGTCAGTCAAAGCACAAATGCTTAAATTATCAATGTTGAACACATTATGCAAAGACTAACTATCTGCAATAGTCTATAATGCTAGAAAAAATGGCAGGGTAAAGAAGAGATTGACCAGAAACAAAGTGGATGGACTCAATAGTAATGGCTTAAACGTGCTAATCAATTAATTAACAGAATACTCATTTATTCAATTCAGTCATAGAACAAAACTCAGAAAAAATAAGAAAAGGAAAAGAAACACCATGTTTTCTTCTTGTTGCTTTTGTCGTTGTTTAAGAGTCAACTAAAAAGAAAGGTATTATGTATGCAGGTTTGAATGTCATTGGTTAAGTTTGAACTGTTCTTGTAAAATGTCAGAAATGATTGGTTTAAAAAGTGCGGGAAAACCCTGCACTCTGCACTCTGATTGGCTGGCAACTACGGCAACTACGGCTGCTGGCTATAAGTAGCAGCTGCAGCCCAGCCAAATCGGGTCTGTTATGAGCTGTAGTCACTAATAAACTCTTCACTGAAGCACTCCGCATCTGACTCTTCATGCAAATCTAACACTGGCGACGAACGTGGGATCCTTCCTGAAGAGAAGACAACGCGGAGAACAAGCTGAGAGAGATGGCTGTGCTGAACACTCCCCCCAGCCCTGTTCGATCTGACGGCAGAAGACCGGGACTCATATGCAGATCGTTTCCAAATGTATTTGGAGGGAAACGATCTCGCCGACATTTCCGAGAAGTGGAAGAGGGCGGTCTTTCTCACCCGCTGTGGTCCGGCCATTTTCAAGATGGCGAAGGCTGCAGACGTGAAGGTAATGGACTGGCCCGACTTAGAAAAGTTATTAAGAGCCCATTACGCACCACAAGTATCGTGCTTCATTAAGAGACACGAATTCTACCATCGGGATCAAGGGGAAAGCGAAAACGTTAATGACTTCGTGGCAAGTTTAAGGGACATTGGGGGTGCATGTGAGTTTATCAACTTTGAAGAGGCCATGCGCGATCGATTTGTTTTAGGCCTAAAAGACAAGGTTTTGCAGAGCAAATTATTAATGAAACCTAAGATCACGCTTAAGGAGGCCATAGAAGAAGCTTCTTCAGTGGAAGCTACCAAGTCCTCAGCAGCAGCCATGAAGAAAATTAACAAGGCCGCAAGCCATCCTGATGTGGAAAAATCCACAACAACCCATTGCGAGCAAATAGATTCTGATTCAGACTGTAGTGAGGTGGAGGAAGGAATTTATAGACTCAGAATGGAGAAGAAAAGGAAAGACCTTGGAAGAAAGAGGCAAGACTTTTATTGCAGAGGTTGTGGGGGGGCCACCCCCGCACTGAATGCAAGTCTTTTGATACCATCTGCCTCCGTTGTAAAAAAAGAGGTCACCTAGCAAGAGTCTGCAAATGATCCAGAACTCCACCAAGCAGAAAGAAGTTTCCTGATAAAGAATTCAAGCATAACAATTTCAGTGAGAAAATGGGGCGCAACACAGAAGCAAATCGGAAGAATGAAACTCATCAAACAGTCACTATTGGTCATTCTTCACCCTTAAGAAGCAGAAAAGTACATGTGAAGGTACTTATTGAAGGAAGGCCTTGCCAAATGGAAGTGGACTCAGGCTCCTATTTATCTATGGTGTCATGGGACACTATTCACAGGCTACTTCCCAACATTCAGAAGAAGCATTTCCAGAAGCAAGCACTGACTCTTAAAGACTACCAAGGGAACAGGATTCCAGTAGTTGGAACAAGAGAATTCAATGTGAAGTTCAAAGTTCAAAGGCCACACCAAACGTTTGCCCCTGACCATCGTCCCAGCTTCCTGGGACTTGAGTGGTTCAATCCACTAGGCATCGAGGTGACTGGCATCAATCACGTGAGCAACACTGAATGGGAGGAGGCCTTGAAGTCTGAGTTTCCAGAGGTCTTCGTGACGGATTGGGCAAGTATATGGGGACCCCTATCACTTTCAACCTAGATCCCAAGGTGCCCCCAAATTCATTTAAAGCCCAGAAGGGTCCCATTTGCCTTAAAGGAAAAAATTGATGCACAATTAGATAAATTAATAGCTCAAGGGGTTTTAGAGCCCACTGACCACTCCAGGTGGGAGACACCCATAGTCACACCAGTCAAGGCTGATGGGTCTGTGATAATCTGCGGAGACTACAAGGGGACATTGAACCATGCGCTACAACAGAACGCATATCCAGTTCCAGTGGTGTGTCATTTATTACATTCTCTTGGCGGGGGCACAGTCTTTGCCAAATTGGATCTGGCCCAGGCATATCAACAGTTAACAGTTGATGATGCCACTGCAGAGGCACAAACAATTGTGACCCATAGAGGTGCCTTCAAATGTAAAAGGTTACAGTTTAGAGTAAGCGTGGCACCAGGCATTTTCCAAAGCCTTATGGAAAGGATGCTCCAAGGACTGCCAGGGGTAGTGCCTTACTTTGATGATGTGTTAATCTCTGCTGAAAATGACACTCAATTACAAGAAAGACTCAGAGAAGTCCTTACCAGATTCAGGAAAGCGGGGTTAAAAGTCAAGGAAGAAAAATGCACTCTTAAAACTGACAAGGTTGAGTTCTTGGGCTACATGATTGACAAGCATGGCATCCATCCTACAGATGCCAAGGTTCAAGCAATCAAAGAAGCCCCTAGACCAAAATGCAAAACAGATTTGCAAGCTTTCCTTGGACTCATTAACTTTTATCACATGTTCCTACCTCAGAAGGCAACCATTGCTGAACCATTGCACAGATTACTTGACAAACAGTCTGTTTGGGTCTGGGGGAGGAAGGAACAATCAGCATTTAACAGTATTAAATGACTAATCACGTCTGATGCTGTACTCATACAGTTCTCTGAGAATTTACCTGTTGTACTGACTTGTGATGCATCCCCTTTTGGAGTGGGGGGGGGTTTGAGCCACAGGCTTCCCAGCAGGAGGGAAGCCCCTATTGCATTTTACTCTTGCACCTTGACCAAAGCAGAGAGGAATTACAGCCAATTGGACAAGGAAGCATTGGCAATTGTCGCAGCTATCAAGAAATTTCATGAGTATTTATATGGGAGAACATTTACCATTGTCACAGATCACAAACCTTTGTTAGGCATTGTGGCAGGAGACAAACCTACACCCACTATCCTGTCACCAAGAATGCTGAGGTGGACTGAATTTCTTGCTGCTTATTCATACAAACTTATCCACAAGCCTGGCAAGGACATTGGACATGCTGATGCCTTGAGTCGTTGCCCACTTCCTTGTCACAAGGAGGACTTTGAACCTGAGGCACACACCTTTTTCCTAGAAACTGTTGCCAAGCTTCCAGTGCATGCTGCTGAAATTGCCAGAGAGACTGCCAAAGACACTTTATTGGCTCCTGTTATAGGCTGGATTAAGAAAGGTTGGCCTCTTCAAGATCTACCTCACCTTGCCCAACCTTTTAAATCCAGGCAAACTGAATTATCTGTATTAAGAGGATGTATTTTGTGGGGTAACAGGGTGGTTATTCCTGCAAAACTGCAAAGAGAGGTTTTGGAAATGTTACATGAGGGTCATCCAGGTATTGTAAGGATGAAGGGATTGGCCAGGAGTTATGTATGGTGGCCAGGTATTGACAAAATGGTTGAAAACTGGGTTGCATCTTGTCCCAACTTTCAGGTAATCAGGCCTGCCCCACCTCTCACCCCCAAACAGGAATGGGAATGTCCTAGGGGCCCATGGTCTAGGATTCACATTGATTTCGCTGGCCCTACTAGAGGGCACACCTTCCTTATTATAGTAGATGCATATTCCAAATGGCTAGAGGTAATCCCTATGGCATCCACCACAACTGATGCTGTCATCAAGCAACTTAAAAAGCTTTTTGTAACCCACGGGTTACCTGATGTTCTTGTCTCTGACAATGGCCCTCAATTTACATCCAACCTTTTTGAATCCTATTTAGCACAACAGGGTATCAGACATGCCCTGACTGCCCCTGGGCACCCTTCGGCTAATGGCCATGTTGAACGCATGGTACGTTTTACCAAGGAAAAGCTTCAGCAATTGGGTCCTGGAGACATCACTGAGAAAGTTGAAAAACTTCTTAGTGTTCAGCACATCACTCCTAACCCATCAACTAACTTATCCCCAGCAGAGTTGTTGATGGGTAGGAAACTTACGTCTCCCCTTGACCGCCTTCATCCCTCTTACGCACCCAACGCACCACTTGATTCTACTAGCAAAGTTCGCACATTCAGTGTGGGTGATTCTGTTTATGCTAAGAACCTTATGGGTGAACCTTCATGGATTCCTGCTGAAATAACTCAAATAACTGGCCCTCGTTCTTACAGGGTATAAACAGAGGATGGTGTCCTCTGGAGCAGGCACATTGATCAGTTCAGATCCAGATTACCTCAGGAACATCGCAATTGTTCCTCTCTGGTTCCAATATCTAATGCCTTTTCTAGGGGGGAAGGGCTGGAGCATGAGGATAATCAGCAAGCAAGAATCAACCCCATGTGTAACAAGCCATTACGACAGGAACCATCCCAAAACCTGTCACAATGCCAAAATCCATCCTTAGAAGTGGAAGATTGCACATCACTACCTGACTTGGGTGCTGACATTGGGCTGGAGAAGGGTTGGGAGGAGAGACCAGATTCTAACAATCAAACAGGGTCTTCTTTCACAGGAAGTCCAACTAGGGAAATGTCAACAGACACATTTCCTCTCTCACTGGGTGAGAACGTTAAAACTTCTGAACCACGAAGGTCTCAACGTACATGTAAGAGCCCCACCTATTTAAAAGAACACATTAGATAGGTTGGGGTTTGAATATGGAGTGAACCTAGTGGGGAGGGGTGTTATGTATGCAGGTTTGAATGTCATTGGTTAAGTTTGAACTGTTCTTGTAAAATGTCAGAAATGATTGGTTTAAAAAGTGCAGGAAAACCCTGCACTCTGATTGGCTGTCAACTGCGGCTGCTGGCTATAAGTAGCAGCTGCAGCCCAGCCAAATCGGGTCTGTTATGAGCTGTAGTCACTAATAAACTCTTCACTGAAGCACTCCGCGTCTGACTCTTCATGCAAATCTAACAAAAGGAATAGACAGAAAGAGTTAGGATCTTTTTTTTAATTGAAATGCAAAGTATTTATCTTCTTAATCCTAAATAGAACCAAAGCAGAATTTGGCAACTGCCAGTGATATAAGATTATACTGATCAGTAGATATAAAACAGGTCCATACATCTTGGGAAGTTCTCTAAGAGAGGTGCAGTGTCCAAATATGTCTGTAGAAGAGACAGTATAATGAAACTTGAGCTAGGGATTCAATTGAGTTTGATGCACCGGGACAAAATTGGACATTATAAAGAAGTCTTCTGAATTTTTCTTTCAAGACATTAGTAAGTAGAGCAATCCAGCAGGCCATAGTGAGGTGTGTGGAACCTTTTATATTATGTACAGTTGTATACTTCAGATAGCTCACTGTTTCCACAAAAGGCAGAGAGTGTGTTTCAGTAAGGAGATGGAGCTAATTTGCCATTCTATACATAAGGTATGAGAGTTATCATTTTGGCTGCCTGATTATAAGTTAGCCTAAGAAGGACTTTCCAAAATAATCCTAATGAAAGGAGTTCCTTTTTCATCAAACTGTCTGGAGTATGATGGAGTTACAACCTAGTTCATGTAGAATCAGGCCAGCTGAATAAAATATTTTAGACCAAAAAACCCCAGAAAGGCTTACTTCATAATTGTATTTATTTTCACTAGTCTGGCTTCCATGATCTGGAATATTTCTTTAGAGTGAATTGTCTCTAAAGCAGGGGTGACAAACTCAAGGCCCACGGGCCGGATCCGGCCTGTGGGGTACTTAGATCTGGCCTGTGGGCTGCCCTGGAAATAGTATACTGGCCTGCACCTGCAAGTGAAAATGGAAGTTCTACCAGCAAAAATGGAACACATGAGGGCTGTGCGTGACCCTCCCGAGCTCTGTTTTTTTTGGCAGAGGGTTGCAGGAGGTCATCCCAGCCGAAAATGGAGCTTGGGAACCCATTTTCACTGACAGAGCACTTGGGCCACAGGGGCCCCCAATATGAGTGATGTCAAGCTGTCTATGCCCCCCTGGCCATGCCCCCTTTTCCTCCCAAGTCAAATACAACCCTGATGTGGCCCTCAGTGAAATTGAGTTTGACACTCCTGCTCTAAAGGAACATAGTTACACTATACAGTTCTTCTTCTTCTTCTTCTTCTTCTTCTTCTTCTTCTTCTTCTTCTTCTTCTTCTTCTTCTTCTTCCTCCTCTTCCTCTTCCTCTTCCTCCTCCTCTTCCTCCTCCTCCTCCTCCTCCTCCATATCCGTCATTGGACATCATGTTGGCTTTTATCAACAGCCACAAGAAAAAGTGCTGCTGAGTTTTGTCCAAACCAGTCCCTTAGATTTTGAAGCCATGGTGTTCTTCTTCTGCCTAGATCTTGTTTGCCTTCAATCTTTCCCTGGAGGATTAAGTGAAGTATGCTGTGTTTTTCTGGTTGTCACATCACATGTCCAAAATATTCTTTCACTTTTTAATGGTTTTGGTGATTTCCCTTGGCTTTCCCTTGGCTTTCCCAATATTGTTCTACTTGGAAATTATACAGTAAATGGAGTATTACTTTGGCTGAGTAGAGATTTATGGCCCTGGGATGAAGAAAGTAAATTAGATTGATGGAAAGTGACTATGGCAATGGCAGGTGCCATAATGTGTTTTCTACAATGAAATTATTAGATTGAACCATAACACAAGGGCTACATGGAAATAAAAATGTTAGGAGAATATATGCACGCATACAATGTATTGTATGTATGTATATGAATAGATGGATAGTTGGATAGATAAGACTCATATAGATTCACATGTATATATAAATATCTGAATAACATGCAGCAAATATATGAAAACAATAATTTACTGTGAAATTGCAGAAACAGATTTTCCTGTTGAAGCAGTAATTCCTAAAATATATCCACAGTGTCCTCATTTCCATAATTAATTGCTGGTACCTTTTTATTCACTGTTCATTTCCTTTACTTTCCTGCCTCATCCATTTTTTTTCAGTATACATCATTAAAATGAAAATTTAGAGCTTATAAATTAATGACAATAATTCCAAAGTCTCTAATGATGTTCTTGATCACTGGGCCACCAGGCCTTCCAGAGTATCAGAATTAAGGTGGATCAGTTCTAGGAAGGCTTACATAAAATGCTAGTCCTCTATTTAGTGTCACTTAAGCAAGAAGTTTAGCTTAAATGGATTCCGGAGGATAGTAGAGCATTTTCCATTTTATTCATTTCTTTCATAAATGCCGTTGTTTTCTTGAATAAAAAAACTGTAATAAGGACCATGGATGAAGCCAAGCAGATATAAACTTAGTCAAGCTGTAGAATGGAAGTAAAAGATGCTGTTTTCAAATGCACATGGCTACAAGCAGTCCCACCACTGGCTACAAGAAAACATACATATTGCAATTCAATCCAGTTACAGCAGCAAGGGAAAAATTGTAGCTTTTTATTTGAATTTCTGGATAATTTCTTATGTTTCTCCAGAGCAATTTGGTTCAAAGTTTGGTTAGATTTTGTTACACATCAGCTGTTACGTTTTTTTCTTGGAAAGCAGCCCAAAATCCTTGCTTACTTGCAGTCTTTCTTTTTCAAAATTTGTAATCTAAATATCCCAGCTTGAGTATACACATACATTTATTATTCCATATGTTTTTCTCTTGTTTTCTTGGTATATTATCAAAATTCTCTCCTCTGTTTCATCATAATTCAATTCTTGTTCATCTCTGGACAATTTTTCTCTTGTATCTGAGAATGTGCAAAGCCTTGAACATATACTTTCTAAAAGATTACTTTTATAGATCAGAATATATTTGCATATTTATATGGTATCTGAACAACACACAGATTTCTAGGATATTGTGTTGCATTTAATACACTAGCACATATCTTCACTTATCTTTTTCCCAACCTACAATTTAATGTGGGATTATTTCATGACCAGTGTTGTGGTTAGCCGGCAGCAGGTACAGATGGTTGAAGAGAGCGAGGACTCTGATGAGGGCCCAGGACCAACAGGGAGTGGACTGCTGCCTACAGAGATTGTGGGAGCTGGCAGCAGTGATGAGGAGGTTCCCAAGGAGACTGTGCCAAGTGCACATGCACGAAGGATTGCTCAGAGGAAAGAACAATTACAGCAGCACAGGCGACTCGGGAGTAAGTCTGCAAGGTAATGGCCCCTCCCTCAAGAGGATAAAAGCCAGGTTTGAAAAAGCATTCTTTGCAGACAGCAAAGAAGCTCTGAAACTCAACTGATGGACATCTTAGTTCATGTTTGGAGAATTTTGTAAATTAGTTCTTATCTCTGGGTTTTTGGCAGCCTTGACAAACAACTTGGCAAGGCTCTTTCTTGTTGGAGCTAATTAGTGGAAAGCAGCCTTCAGAACAGAATTCGTTATTAAACCTTAAAAGGTGGGGGCTGCTGCCTTTGTCTGTGTTTGTTCTTTGGGAACCCAGTTGGGTTGGAACTACCAGTTAATGCCACTGGTCAATTCAATACAGAATATTGTTGTGTTAAATACTGTTACATATTTTCTGTCTAATCTTTCAAAATGGAAAGAAGATATATCTGAACCTTATGAAAGCTTTTAAATTATTATCTGCATTAACTTAAGCAAAGTAGAACATTTAAAATAATTGGGAGGTTTTATTTTGGGATCTGCTCCAGATCAAAAGAACCATCTCATTATTGTTCATTGCTTTTGATAGGACAATTTTATTCAAACTATGCTCAGCATTAGAATGTAAATGTGTCAAATTTTGTACAATGACAACCATTTGCTTGAAATTAATTGCTAAGCAGCAATTTCTTCATCCATCCAGGAATACTTGATTGTTCAGAATTTTGTAAAGAAAATAACCAAACTCTGCAAATGTAGCTTAACTTTTAGGTACTGAATAAAATTGATTGTTTCTATGGAAGTCAGAAATCTTTATTTCTAACAAGTTAGAAGTTAATGATGCTCTTAAAATACTATGTGCATTATACTGCAACATAGCATGCAATTTACTATTTATTTTGGATAAGTAATTCTATCTAAATTAGAATTCTGATGGCTCTGATGTACAACTGCATATCCATTATAATAAAAATGGCTAACTACTGCCTATGGCTACTGCTTGTGCCATCTGTCTCTCTTAATGAATAGAATGAGTTCATGCTAATGTCACATACCCTAATATTAATTGTGCAAGTATGTCAGCAAAGATTATGAAGAAATCAGTTATCCTTTATTTTATTTTAAGAAATGTTAATTATAATGTTTCAGAAGTTTAATAGATATTTCAAAAACAAATCATTATTTTCTTTTGCTTAATTGTTTACTATTGATTGATTATGTGCCATCAAGTCAGTGTTGACTCTTAGCGACTGCATAGATTTTTTTTTCTAGGATGAAATGTCCCTCATCAACTTTGAACTTTTTTAATAGTACAGCCATCACCATTGTAAACTACTGATCATCTTCTTCTCTTGCCTTCCACCTTTCCCAACATTAGAACCTTCTTTAAAAGAACTGGGTCTTCACACAATGTGTTCAAAGTAAAATAATTTAAGTCTGGTCATCTGTGATTTAAGAGACAACCTTGGATTAATGATCCACCTTTTCTTGATTGTCCATGGTATTCCAGCGTGTTGACATTTTTACTGTACAATATTTCAGTATACCCCTTCCTTCTTCATTTGATCTAATTTAAATCAATTGTAACTCATTGACATCTCTTAGCATATGTGTTTGAGGTTGGAACCCCTTTCTGCGGTTTTGAGTTTACAGATTTTTTGAGACACTTTTGTTTTTCCATGTTGGTTTCCACTTTTAATATCTTTACAGTTTTACAGTCCTTTTCAATTTGGTGATGTCTAAGATGCCAAAAGGTAGCTGTTTCATTTCATCTTTTGCTATCTTGAGTTTTCTATTGTTCATACTTCTTGCATTTCATGTTCCCACTGTATTCCTCTCTTTTCAGCATTGGGTTATTTTGGGCATACCAACGTCAGAAATTAGATATTCCAAAGATTTAATCTAGACATATAAACACCATTAGTACTCCAAAAGTTCCTAAGCTCTTCCTAAGTAGCATGCTGAATGCCATCTGACCTGGAGATCCCATTATCTGCCACTACACCATCAGTCATTTTATATTTTCTATCCTCATTTTTTTAATGAAAATACATAAGCAGTTTACTATTGCCTCTCTCTTCCATCTTTTCAGGTTTGATTCATAATTTTATCAATTTGTTAAAGAGTTAAAAATATTGATAATTGAGATTATTGCCTTTAGAAAGAACAATAAGTGTACCAGGTCTCCTTATACAGAATCACATGGAATGCACATGTCCCTTGACTGCTATTTTAGAGCATAAAGATTTGATTTCTAGGGTCATTTGATCTCCACAATAAGAACCTCAACAGCAGCACTAGTGGGCTAAGCTTGAAGTGCTTTCAACTTTCTCACCAAAGTTGTCTTGAGAATGTAAAGGAAACTATGTATAAGCCAAGCAGAATCTATAAACTAATCTGAATGCTTGTCTCCTAATATTCTTTACTTGATTTGGTTGCAGTAAATTAGTGAAATTGTGGCTATTTCTGAATATTTATTTGTTTATTTTATTTATTTATTTTTTGGGACTTGTATGCTGCCCCATCTCAGAAGTCTCGGGGCGGCTCACAACTAAAAACAACAACAATAAATAATTAATAAGAGATTAAACCAATTCACAAGCCCAAAAATACAAAAACAGAATTTACAGTACTTAAAATAGTTTAAAAACCCATCCCCCCCACAGAAGGGTCACAGCCCGGATTGGTCAAACAACCAGGTCTTCAGGTCATGGCGGAAGGTGCGGAGGTCAGGGGCCAGGCAGAGCCCCAGGGGAAGTTGGTTCCAGAGGTCAGGGGCCGCGACAGAATAGGCTCGTTGCTGGGGGACCGCCAGCCGGCATTGGCCTGCCGACGGGACCCCGAGGAGTCCTTGCCTGTGTGCTTGTACAGGGTGGTTGGCACTCGATATCTGCAGGAGTCGCTCCCTTAAATATTGAGGACCCATGTCGTGCAGGACTTTGTATGTTAAAACTAAAACCTTGAATCTCACCCGGAGTGCAACCGGCAACCAATGCAGGCAGCACAGGAGGGGGGTAACTGGGAGAATCGGAGACTCCCATCACCACCAGCCGCCACATTCTGCACCAGCTGCAATCTCCGGATGGTATGCAAGGGCAGCCCTAGATAGAGAGCGTTGCAGTAGTCGAGTCTAGAGGTAACAAGGGCATGATGATGGCACTGCATTGGAGGCAAATTGGCTATCCACAGGGGGCAACACCTCTCCCCTATGGCCAAAGATGGATATTCCTGACTGGGCCGAGATGCCGGTATGCACAGCCACTCAGTCTTGGCCGGGTTGAGTCGAAGCATGTTCCCGCTCATCCAAATCCATACCGCATCCAAACACTGGGTCATCAGGGAGAGGGCATCACTGATCTGGGTCAGGGTGGAGATGTACAGCTGGGTGTTATCCACGTACTGATGGAATCTCACCCCAAAACCACGGATGATCTCACCCAGTGACTTCATGTAGATGTTAAATAGAAGAGGGGAGAGGACCGACCCCTGAGGGACCCCACAAGTGAGCACCCTAGGGTGACCTCTGCCCCCCCGCCAACACCGATTGTGACCGCCCCGAGAGGTAGGAGGTGAACCACTGAAGGACAGTGCCCCCCACTCCCAACCCCCCGAGGCATCGCAAAAGGATACCATGGTCGATGGTATCGTAGGACCAGGACAGAGGAAAAACCCCTGTCCCGAGCCCTCCAGAGATCATCCATCAGCGCGACCAATGCCGTCTCCGTGCTGAAACCGGGTCGGAAGCCCGATTGATATGGATCCAGGTAGTCCGCTTCATCCAGGAAGAGTGGAAACTGCCGAGCCACCACACTCTCAACAACCTTCACCAAAAAGCGAAGGTTGGAGACTGGATGAAAGTTGTCTAACACGGTCGGGTCCAGGGCAGGCTTCTTCAGGAGGGGTCTCACCACCGCCTCCTTCAAGGCGGAGGGAAAAACACCCTCTCTTAAAGAAGCTTTGACAACTGCCCAGAGCCAACCGCAGGTGGCCTCCCTGGTGGCATAAGCCAACCAGGAAGGACACAGGTCCAACAAACATGTGGTGGAGCTCAGCCGCCACATAGTCCTGTCCACTTCATTTTCGGAAACAGGATCGAACTCATCCCCGATCACACTGGCCAGACTGCTTGTATCCCGTTCCTCAGACCACTGCAAATCAGAGGACAACCCACTCCGAATCCGGGCGATCTTATCTGACAGATATTGACCAAATTCCTCAGCCCTTCCCCGCAGTGGGTCCGCCTCCCCCTCTGTACGAAGGAGAGAGCGGGTAGCCTGAAACAGGGCGGCTGGGCAGTTATCTGCGGATGCTATGAGGGCGGAGAGATAAGACCTTCTCGCCACTCTCATAGCTACCAGGTAAGTCCTAATATGGGCTCTTAGCTGGGCTCGGTCTGATTGGGAGCGGGTGGACCTCTACCTGCTCTCTAAACCCCTCCGATGACGCTTCATCTCCCGGAACTCCTCAGTATACCAAGGAGCCATCCGGGATCCATGGCGTGTGAGGGGACGCATGGGGACAACCCTGTCAAGGGCAGCCTCAGCAGCCTGTTGCCAAGCAGCTGCCAGATCCTCGGCAGAGCTGTGGGCAAGGGAAGAGGGAAAAAACCCCAGTTCCGCCTGGAACCTCTCAGGGTCCATCAGGCATCTGGGGCGGAACCATCTAAGTGGCTCCTCATCCCAGCAGTGGGGGGCGGCCTGTTGGAAGACCAGCCATAGGAGATAGTGATCAGACCATGGAACGGGTAATGCCGTAAAAGTGGCTTGCCCTCTGTCACTAAGCCACTGTTCAGAGACAAAAACTAGGTCGAGAGTGTTTCCCCCCTCATGAGTCGGGCCTTGAATCAATTGGGTCAGGCGCATGGCTTCCATAGAAGCCATGAATTCCTGGGCCAAGCCCGACGCTCCCCCCAGGGAGGGCAGATTGAAGTCCCCCAGGACTATAAGGCCCAGGAACTCCACCCCCACCCCCGAGAGGACATCGAGAAGCCCAGGCAGGGCTGCTGCCACACAGCTGGGGGAAAGGTATGCAAGCAGCAAGCCCACCCAACCATTAGGCCCCCATCTCAGGAGGAGGGTCTCATTCCTGCCTATCTCTGGAGCCGTGACCTCCCTTGGAAACAAGGTCTCCCGGATAACCACAGCCACCCCACCACCCCTTCCCTGGGCCCGTGGCCAGTGCAAAACCCAGAAACCTGGAGGGCACAACTCAACCAGAGGGACCCCACCCTCCTGGCCCAACCAGGTCTCGGTGATACAAGCCAGGTCCGCAGCCTCCTCCTCAATGATCTCACGGAGGAGGGAGGACTTATTAGCCACGGACCTGGCATTAAAATACACCAGTCTAAGCCCAGGGGTCCCAGTTCCCGTGCCCACTAGGGAGGAGGCCATAGGGTTGGAGTGTGCCACCGCATAGAGATGGTGGGTGCGCTCCCAACACATGATATGGCCCTATGCCTCGACGTCTCCTGCCAATCCCAACCACCCTGGGAATCGCGGTCCCCACCTCACACCTCGGGGCCCCACTGGCCTTCAACCCCCCCACCATGCACCGGGCTGCAGAAAGACCCATCCACCCCCCTCCCTAACCCCTTAAGATGTCCAAGTTTCCCCTTAGTGCCAAATTTAAAATTTAAACCCTTGGTCGCAGTATGCCACCTCTCGGGATCCCAAGATCCATCATTAAGGTAAGCTGTCGGCAGCCGAGAGGGCCACTTCACAGACAGGGGAACCGTCTGGAGGGCCTGTAGTTCCAGCAGGGAGTAGGCAGGCATAACAAACACATTTCAGGGCAAATCGGTACAGAAGGCTATTGGCTAGATGGAAATAACTGCAAAGATGGAACCAGTACAGTACAAAGGGCCGAGCAATGGTGGTCAGGAACAGTCCACAATCAACAGCTCCCTCACAGCTGCCGAGGGCCAGAGTCAAAATGGTCCAGTCACTGCTCTCCCACCACAGTGACTTGTGGCAAAAGTCCTGAACAACCCCCTGCTCTCTCACTGCAAGGGGGTTGAGTCCATCCATTGCCCTCTCACTGCAATGGGGAATAGCCAGGCCCCAGAGAAAGGGGGCAAAATACAAGTCTGGGCAGATGGCATAGATAAACCGGGCACCCTCCATAGTGCCAGAAGAAGTCCAAGATGACACTGGAAGATGAGGAGATGGTGGCCAAAGATGGAACCTATGAACGACATAGGATGACGAGGTCTGAAAAAGGAGTCAAAAAACAGTACAGCATTCGTAAACCGGCCACGGCCACGGGTCCAGAGCCACGGCGCCATCCCCCCAAGGAGGGGGAAGACTCCGCCGAAGACTCAACCCACAACCCCATCCAGAGCCGCACTGACTCACCTGACCCGGGCCGTGACCGCAAACACCTCCATTCTGGGCTCTCCAGACCTGCAGGCTTCTGCCCCTCCCCGCAGACCTTTTCCTCCCAGAGTTCTCACTTCTGGGGAAGGGAAAGGGGCAGCATGTCGAGGATGGGCCAAGAGTCCAGAGCCCCTGTAAAAATGCTGCTCCCACCAACAAGCAACAGAAGGGGGGGCCCATTGGGCCAACAATCCCGTCGTCATCGGACTTCTCGTTGTCACCACAATGCCGCAGGCCGCCGCTACTGCAGTTGCCCTCCGTGATGCCAGGCCACCGATGCCGCAGCCGAGTCCCAGACCGCCGTAGCTGCCATAGTCACCGCCGCCCTTGAACCTCAATACCGCCACGCCCGTCGCCAGCACCAAACAGCTGACGACCACCACTGATGGCAGCATTGGGTCCCTGGCTGCCGTCGCCACAGGCGCTGAAACTTTCCCGGCATCAGGGCTCCGCGAGGCACCGGGGCTCCACGAGGCAGGCGGCGACACTGCCACGCCTCCAGCCCAGCCGGCAATCCATCAGCTGCTGCGGAGGCCGCGAAGGGAAAATCCCACAGACGCTGAACCACCGGCCCAATTTCAGCTGGAAAGGCTCCAGCGGCACCCCACGACCCTCCAAGGACAACTCCGAGGGAACCAGCAGCAGCGGACAACCTGCTCTCTCAACAGTTGCCAAAAACCTCCGAGCCCACTCACCGCCGAACCGCCATCTTGGGCATGCGCAAACCAAATTTTCACAAAGAGAGCAATTTCCAGTAACTGAGAGAAAGAAAAAAAAGCCTAATATTTCAGAAAACATGCTACAATATTAGTACTGAGGTCTAGAAAGAAGTTATTAGTGAAGAGGACAGGAAGGTGCAACAGCAAAATCCATTAATTTCTTCTACTATGTTGGAATACTGTACTCTGTATTTTCAACTTTTTCCTCAAAAAATTGGAAAGTTCATTGAGCCCAAGCTTTTCTAAAGTTCTCAAAAAAAAAGACAAAAACAAAGAAGACAGAAATATGTCCATGTTCCAGAAAGCTAGCAAAAGAGTTGTGGATTTTTTTTCTATAAGCAATGATGTTTTTTATACCAGGGGTGTGAACTCAGGGACCACAGGCCCAATGTGTCACGTGCTGGCCATGCCCACCCCATGTTTAGAAATGGGGGAAAAAGTCCGATACATCACATGATGATGACGTGATGATGTGACGATGTGAGTTTGACACTCCTGCTCTATATCATAGGAAAATGGCATTCAATGCCAGCCTATAAAATTCTTACTTTCAAAACAAATCAAACTAAAATAATCATTGCTTGTTCCATCCTATTTTTTGTGTCCAATATTTCAAATCATCCAACTAAGGAGTGAATTCCAAGTCTTCAAAGCCTTATGGGTTTTTTTTTTTGAATAAATATGCTATTATGGCTACTTCCAGATATAAATCCATCACAGCAAAATCTTCTCTGATTTAACAATGCACAAAAAGAGGAAAAGAAGTTTGGAAGAGCTGTCAATATCACTTTGACCTAAAATATACCTGATACATCCTATAGCACATATGTTCCAGTCCAACTTTTCTAATCAATCTAATAAACTCAACTAAGCATATTGAGCATAATTCAGTACATCTTTCTTTTTGCAATCCAGCCAATGCTGCGAAAAACACTTTTCAAACTTGACAGAAGTGTTTCAAAGCAATTAGAGGCAGATTCACCTTTCCATTAGTCTACCTCTATCGAACTCCTGGCCCGCAGGCCAGTTGCATCATGTGCTGGCCATGCCCATGTCGTGACAATGTGAGTTTGATACCCCTGGTCTATCTACTAAATCCTGCAGTTGATTTTTCTCCATGAAACAAATGAATCTTACCATGCCTTGCCCCACTCCCACATTCCACAGAATAAGATGACTCCTGTGTTGTTAGGAGGACTTGCCAAGGCAATCAAGAAAATTTCAAAGAGCGCTCACTTGAATCACAGTCCAGTTGTTTGCTACAGAATGGATCCAATGCACACCAAGCACAATGCCTTTGGTATTTAGCCCAGTGCTGCTTTAAAGAAATAGGCTTTTGGTATGCCAGCTTGCAATGCTTGTAATGATTATTTACTGCAGCTGTTGCTGAAGGATAACAAAAGTGTTGTGTGAGCTAGAAAGGGCAGTCAATGCCATTTCTAGCCCCAGTATTGAAGTAAATAATCAGACCAGCACCAACATCCTTCCATATGCAACAACCTTTCAAGGGCTACTGAGTGTAGCTGCAAGAGCAATAACTTTTCTTCCTTGGCAACAGAAGGCATACTTGGCTTTCATCTTTCTTACAAGTGTAAAATAAATCAGAATCTTGTTACAGTAAGAATGTGTTCTATCTCTCACAGCTTTCATGTATTCTCTTTATTAATTTTAATGCAATCATGATTAGATAAGGACATATGCTACTTTTCTAATGCTAAAAGACACAATTCTGGCATACAAAAAAATCCAGTGTGTGTATATAGATAGACAGATAGGTAGGTAGGTAGGTAGGTAGGTAGATAGATAGATAGATAGATAGATAGATAGATAGATAGGGGGAGAGATGTGTGTGTGTGTAATATATATATATATATATATATATATATATATATATATATATGTAGGTCTTGGTGTATTGGGTCTTGTCCGTGTAAGATTGAGAATACCTTGGCAGCGTTTGACGAAATCTCATCCGTCATCTTCAGGCTGGTGTCTTCAGCTTCGTTCTCCCAGGAGAACGAAGCTGAAGACACCAGCCTGAAGATGACGGATGAGATTCGTCAAACGCTGCCAAGGTATTCTCAATCTTACACGGACAAGACCCGAATACACCAAGACCTACATATATATATATATATGCATACATGCATGCATGCATGCATATATTGTATGTAAATATATTGTAAATACTACCATTATTCAAGGCTTTCAATACTTGGACTAGTAGTTAACAAGTCACAGGTGAAAGCAGCAAAAGCAGAGAAAGAAATCAGTGTTTTCCATCAAGGAGGCAGTGTTTAGGGATGAAAAAGGCATCCAAGCTTTTTTTCAATAAATCAGCACCCTTTCATTGTAAAGTTTACACCTGAATTCCTGGAAAACTAGCAATACCAAAATTCTGTAAAATCAGTGAACTTAAGTGCACTTATTCGTTCACTGGATCAGAGATTAGCAAAAGCAATAGGAGGTAGTTGTAGGGTTCTTCATCACAGCAATCTCTATCCTTCCAAATCAAGTGCTATGGTTATTTATAGCATACAGGAGACATTAAGCAAAGAGATTAGTGGAATCTCCTCACTTTGTTTCCCTCCTGCCCATAGAACTTTCTCAGCTGGAAGGAAAGCATTCATCAGTCACACCCTTTAATGTGGGCTGGAGCTGGGAGAAATTTTTTATGGATGGCTAGAATAGCAAGTCTAGTCATTTATATCTACTTTCACCCAGATGCATGCACAGTCAGCCTGACTATCCACTGACATTCCTTTGGACATGTGATTAGTTTTAGTATATACCAGAGAAGAGTGCTTGCAGGAGCACATTCATATTGTGAGTTAGCACAAGATAAAAAGAAAGCATAGTTTAGTGACCAAGATACAGTGGAAGGAAGGGAAGGAAAGGAAAGGAAAGGAAAGGCTAGGTAGGTAGGTAGATAGGTAGGTAGATAAGTAGAGCTTTTAAAATTTGTGGCCTGTGCTGGGATTACAAATAGGACATTAGGAGACAATGTGCAGCCATGGGTGCTCAACTGTACAATATAGTTTGTTTTGTAAAATAAGAGTTTTGCATCTATTGAAGAGAGCTGCAACTTATGAAAGGTTGTGTCTCTTAATAAAATTAGAATGACTACCAGGTTCCTTCTGTGTTCTATACAGTAACTAGCGTGTATGGTGTCCAAAAAATGTTAATGGTTTTTTTTAAGGAAAAGAAAAAGAAAGGAAAGGAATAATGAAAATAGGTCTGGATTCTTGTTAAGTAAAATTAATGCCCCCTGGTTATATATTTTGTACATAACTCTTAGAAGATTGGGTAGTATTTCATTTAAAAAATTCTACATACATTAAAGAATGCAATTACATTTCTTTCCATAAACCTCTACATAGGACACACACATGCAGAATGTTCTTGGTTGTTTTTGTGACAGCAACCCATAAGTTTGAAAGTAACTCAAGTGTTGGTGAAGATGGTGAAATTTGCCAATGATTAATCTGGTCATTTAGAGAAAATACCTGTGTTTATCACTGACTAGAAATCCTTTATAAATTTTTTTGTATAAAAGTGAAAAAATGTAATTATGATTTGTGGTTTGAATTATTTAAAAAACCCTGGATAATGAGAATAAGTTTTCTTTTATAAGAAGTGTAGGAAATAATATCATAGTGTAGGAAATAATTTTGTAACCATACTTATATTTGCAGCAAAGGAAATCAAAAACTTTTTATTTTTTTCTTCACTTTTTCCTTTTCTTCTTCCTTTCTTTACTACTTTCATTTTTATTACTTTATTAGTTTTTCTGCTCTTTGTAAAACTTTCAATACAAAAATTAATTTTTAAAAAAGAAACTCAAATTACTAATATCTAGCTAACCTTAACGGATCTTGATCAGCTAAGCAAGGGTTTTGACTGTATTCATATACATTTAGGGAAGGAGTGTTAAACTCATGGGCCGTGGGCCAGATGCAACACGCACTAGCCATGCCCACCCCTGGTTTAGTGAAGGGGAAAATGTCACAATATGTCATATGACATGACTGTGAGTTTGACACCCCTGATTTACGCTAAACAGGGGGGAGAGGGAAAGGCCTCATAAGGGTTCTGTAATGGAATATAACACTTTGGGCTTCAGAAATGCAGAATCAAAATAGATGATATGTAAAATTCATGTTATGGTATCTCAAAATTCATGACTTAAATTAAAAAATGCTTTTTGGTCAGGTCAGCATGTTAGCTGTTGCAGTGTTACATCTTACAATCTTTTTCTTGACTATTTTGTAGTCTACCTTTTTGACCTTATAAGTTCATTTAACTCCCTTTGTATCAATGGGATATTAAGAAAGAATCTACAGGTACGTGAGAAAGACTGATTTTTTAACGAAACAACAACAACATGGGAACTTTAGAAAATAAATAGGTTTCCCCAAACAATTCATAGCAATTCTGTTCTTGGAAACCAGAGAGTGCTTATAATTAATTTTAGATGCTGGTAATATGAAAAATTATAATTTAGTGACACCTTTAGAAAGCCATTGACAGATTCTCCATGGCTCTGGCTCTTCAAATTGTTGTTTTAAGAGTGTTTAAAAGGCAAGGAAATAGATAGATAGATAGATAGATAGATAGATAGATAGATAGATAGATAGATGCTTATGCTGAAACAGTTTGGAAATGAAAACAGTGTTGGCTTTTAATGTTTCTCTGCTTCAATTTCAGCAACAGCTAGACATCAAATCTATAAAAGGGGTAAGAGGAGAAGAAAAAATCCTTCCTAGAAATAAGGAATTGAATTATATGAGGAATCCTGATGATTTTTAGAGGCCAATACATTATATTGTATTAAGAAATGTTAGGTAAGATGAAGAAACCATTGCAAGATATCAGTGAACCAAATAATCAACAAATATGCTGCAGACCTGCACTTGATGGAGCAGCCCTGAAGGCCTTGAAAAGATATTCAAATTCCATGATATGTCTATATGTACAAAGATCAGAATCATGTTGAAGAAGACTCCTGAGAATACTGTGGATAGCCAAGAAATCAAACACATGGATCACTCAACAAATCAACCTACAGTTCTCTCTCAGGACACAAATGACCAGGTCAAATTATCCTACTTCAAACTCATTTCTAAAACCCATTCCTCTAGAAAAGGCTGTAATGCTAGGAAAGTTAGAAAGAAAGAGAAGATGATCAGCAGAAGGTGGACAAACCTAGTTACAGGGATAATGAGTAAACCATTGGGAGACTTAAAAGAATAAGCCAGAGATGAGTTGTGGCCCCAAAGAGTTGAAAATGACTTGCTGGCACTCATTCAATCAACCAATAATTCATCTTGGAAACTAATTTCTTTCTTGATGTGTGGTTAGACTTCTATAGAAATGTGCATTGTAAGCTAACAATAGCAAGTGTTTTCTTTTATTAGAAAACAACTATTTTTCTTAATATTTATACAACTATGCAGGGCGGAGGTAAATTATTGAGCAGGGTTGGAGTGTGCTACACTGAGTGGATTGGAGTGTGCTACATAACATGTGTGTAAAATGGTGAATTATGGTAAATGATAGTTTTAGATATATCTGTTTCAGAATACAGTGGCACTGAAAATATAATTACACATAAAATTTAATAGCCATACCAGATGTAATTGGTGTATTGACATGTGAAATTAATCAAGATTTACATTTGTTTAAAACAGCTTCAAGCTTTTTCTTTTTAAACAATTAAACTTATTGAGAGAGATTGCTTAATAGTCCTTTGCTGAATTATTTGATTATGCTAAAAATAATGGCAATGATGCTCTCCTGTACTATTAATGAAGATTTCTATATCTCTCCACTGTAGCTTTTCTAAGAAAAAGACACATTCATCACAAAAATACACATGCTAAAAAGAAAAGTACTATCAGAACTGAGGGCCATTTAATCATCGCTTTTCCAGTTTCAAGTAAAATGTGACTTTCACCTATTGTTAATTTTATTTTCGCTCATGGCATCAAGGCTTCAATGATTTATAGAAAGCTGCTCTAGAAGTTACTAAATCAGTATTCATGAGGAGAATAAGAAAGGGCAATTAGTTTAATTAAAACCAGGACATGAAAAAGACTCCTTTCAGTTTTTTTGAAAAACAGTGATACTTTTCCAATGTGCTTGATCTATCTATAAATGGTACAGTCATCTTATTATGATTATGTTACCATTTATGTTCCTAATGAAAACATATTTGGCTCAATTCCACTAGAGGTTCTATCTATAAGAACTTCATTGGCATCAATAAAGAACTTTTTCCAATTATCTTTTCTGCTTTTAAATTTGTAAAAATATGGAGTTAGTTTGTAACATTGTATGCCATAAATTCCTGTCATCTGAAAAGGAGAAAAACAATTGTCCTTCTGATCTGCAACAGCTAAGATGTTGAGAATAGTCTGTTCATTTAAAGTTATTTATTTTTTACAAAGGATGAAATGTTTTTTCAAGAGTAAGAATTTCAGGTGCTACATTTTATGTAAGAAAAATGAGAGAATAGTTAGGGGGTAATCTTGTAACTACTGTTGAGGATTGAAAAGGAAAAAAGAAAAAAAACATATGCACATATGTACATGTTTCATTTAATTATCAATCACTGCAGGAATTTGTATTTTAATATTCTTTTAAATATTGTTTAACTAATGTTTGAAACTGAAACTGAGCATCAATCACATTCAATTAAATTATTCAAATTAAATCTTAAAACTTACATATTCAGTAATTGTAATTGTACATTTGCATGCTACAAGGATACAGTCAATAACTAATGCATTGCTCAGTATGAAACAATATAATATGTAAACAATTGCAATATTTAGTCTAGAGTAATGATATAATAAATAGTTAATACCCCTTGTATTTCACAAAAGGAAAATAATTATAAAATAGTTTTAGAAGAAACAATTGTATATGGATAAATCTATCTATTTAGAGAATTGCAGTAAATATTCATTACATTATAACTGTTCACTTAATGACTGAATTTACAATGGACCTCAGGTCCAATGGACCTTAGAATCATAGTCACATGACTACATTTTGGATGCTTGGCAACCAGCTCACTTTTATTTCACAAGTGTGGTAAGTCAGGACTACCTGTAACTGATTTCACAGGGAAACAGATCAGTGGGGGTTTCACCACTTATAGAGGACAGCAGCTGATATGAATCATAAGATCTTTGATAAACTAGCTACAGTCAGTCCTCAAGACCATTTGCCAAGGCTCAGGGGATAGATAAAATGCCAGAAGATGTCAATTTTCCGTGGGAAAAAAAATACAAACTGAAAAGAATTTTAATTCAAATTTAGATTTATTCCTAGACTGTCTTTGACCCTGTTTTTAATCATTAACACAATGCAGAACTAACTGAAAGTAGAAAACAGTGTTGCAAAGATCACTAATCCATGTCTTCTTCTAGTAATTAATGACCAGGTTACATTAATTAACCTGCATGAATAATAGACAGTTAAAATCGTTTCATAATACAGAGTTTCCCTGAGTACAGTGGCATCAAAGCCCCCCACATAGAAACACATCAAAGGGAAAAGATCTACACACTCAGCAAAGTAAGATAACATTTCCGCTAGAGTTGCTCATCTACCAAGTTAAACATTTCAGAGAACACATTCACACATGCACCCATAACCCACAAAAGAACTACTTCTCCTATTTTTAATTCCAGTCTTTGACTCCCCATTTGTAGCTACCTTCAATTCTGTTTCTATGTTCTCAAATAAACCTGCCTGACTCCCCTTCAAAAAGCATACCCAGTGTCATTCTTACACAACCTGGCTTGAAACCAGATCAGAACATTCTTCTGACATCTCTCCTGACAATCCCTACTGGGTGAGATCATCCGTGGCTTTGGGGTAATGTATCATCAGTATGCTGATGATACACAGTTATATATCTCCACCCCAGGCCACATCAGTGATGCTCTCTCTGTGATGTCCCGTTGCCTGGAAGTGGTGCGGATCTGGATGGACAGGAACATGCTTCGACTCAATCCAGCCAAGACAGAGTGGCTGTGCATACCGACATCTCGGTCCAGTTTTGAGGTTCCATCTTTGGTCATGGGGGAGGAGGTGTTGCCCCCCCGTGGACAGGGCATGGAATCTGGGGGTCCTCCTGGATCCACGGCTCAAATTGGAGGAGCAGGTGGGGGCTGTGGCCAGGGGCGCCTTTGCACAGATCCGGCTGGTTCACCAGTTGCGCCCATACCTGGATTGAGATGCCCTGTGCATGATCACTCAGGTACTCGTCATTTCCCGACTCGACTACTGTAATGCTCTCTACCTAGGACTGCCCTTGCATACCACTTGGAGGCTTCAGCTGGTGCAGAATGCAGCCACGCGGGTAGTGATGGGAGCTTCCCGATACTCCCATATTACACCCCTCCTGCACGACCTGCATTGGCTACCAGTTGTTCTCTGGGTGAGATTCAAGGTTTTGGTGTTAGCATTCAAAGTCCTACATGGCATGGGTCCGGGGTATTTACAAGAACGACTCCTGCCAGCATTGAATACCAACCGCTCTGTATGAGCGCACAGATGGGGGCTTCTTGGGGTGCCGTCTGTGACTCCATGTCGCTTGGTGGCAACCCAGGGGAGGGCCTATTCTGTGGCGGCTCCCACTCTATAGAATCATCTTCCACCAGAGCTCCGGTTGGCCCCCAATCTCCGCACCTTCCACCACGATTTAAAGACCTGGTTATTTGTGCAGTCCAGGCTGTGCTGACCTCCTGGGGGGTTTTGATTGTTTTAACTCTGGGGTTTTAAATTCCATTTGACTTGTATCTTGTTTAATTTGCTTTTTAGGTAATTTATTTATTGTTGTGTTTTAGCTGTGAGCCGCCCCGAGTCCTTTTGGAGAGGGGGCAGCATACGAGTCAAATAAATAAATAAATAAATAAATAAATAAATAAATAAATAAATAAATAAATAATTCAAATCAATGATCTGGGATTCACCATAGTTGCTGTAATCCTGGAGATGCTTGGTTACATGATCAAGAACAGCAGCAATATGAACCCTTTCCAGAGGTGGTATTCAGCAGGTTCTGACCAGTTCTGGAGAACCAGTAGTGGAAATTTTGAGTATTTCAGAGAACTGGCAAATACCACCTCTGACTGCCCGCCCCTGCCCATCGATTCTCTGCCTCCCAAGTCCCAGCTGATCAGCTGGTTTTCTTTTGTTGCCCTGCACAGGAGAATGGAGCTGGAAGCAGGTTAGTGGGGTGGGGAGGAATTGGGGATTTTGCAGGATCCATCCCCCAGGAGTGAGGAGGGAATGGGATTTTTCAGGATCCTTCCCCTGCCTTGCCCACCAAGCCACGCCCACAGAAACAGTAGTAAAAAAAATTGAATCCCACTACTGACCCCTTCCCCTTCAGGAAATGAAGTTAGAGGCTAAGATCAAGGCAACTTGGAGAGAGATTAATTACTGATGGAATTTCAGAAAAATGTAAAGATTAAGGATAAGACTTGGCTACTGAAGAAATACAAGGGTCTGACTCCATCCAAAGCTCTAAAGATTGTTTAAGAAAAGATCACAGCACTCGCTACAGGTTAAGGAGATACACTAGAGAAACAGAGCACAGAGGCCAAGAAAATAAATGACCTGTTCTCCTAAGGACCTTCCAAAGAATACTCCCAACTGCAGTGCAACAACACAGTAACAACAAAGACACCAATCATAGAAACTAGTAGAACTTGTGGGACGCATAAGAGAAGACACATAACATTAATGCAAAGTGGCTGAAGACTTGAGAGCAGACAACAATAATCTCATAGAAAAGGAACCAGTCATCATCACAGTAGCAGCCCATATTTTAAAAAAAGGATTGAAGTATCTACGTGACATTAAACCCAAAAGTAACAGTAACAATGATAACCATATGAGTCCCCACATAGAAACAAAAACACAAACATGATAAAAAGCAACAACTAAAATAAGAAACAATAAAAATGGGGTTCATATATAATAATTTATATCAAAATAATTCCTATTTATTTTCTAAATGATTGCTACTATAGCAGATCTTTATATACTAATCAGATATCTTCTGTGCAATTTTTTTTGTCAAGATGACTAGTAAAATGAGAAAAAGTGATAAAAAATAAACCTGATTTCAGTTAAAATTTCTAGCAAATAATCCATTAACTATGGGCTGGAATATCCTGCAAATTTTTCACTGAATTCAGCTCAAGAGTTTAATGACAAGGGCACCTCTCTCTTCAGCCTATCATTTGGACTAACTACAAGGCAATGGATGCCATACTGCAAAATCACCAATATTTACAGTGTAAAAGCCAGAATATCCCTGCCATATTATCTCATTATTCTGCTGATGATTTCACTTATCTCTGTTGGTCCTGGCTATGAAATTTGGATTTGGCATTGTTTAAAGCAAATATGATGGCTGGAAATATGTAGTGCTATTTTCAGTCAAAATAACATTATTCAATGTTGTACAATGCCTTATTCAGTGTGGCTCGAATCCATAGAGAAAATAGAGAAGCTATGGACATTGCTGAATTTTGAGAAAGAAGGAGTACATTGGAACTGTGCATCCTACTTTCTATACTGTTCAAACAGAACTTTTAATTACTGTGATTTGACCCAAAATGATCACCATGAGTACTCTAAATATTTCCAAAAATAAAGAACAAAAAGTCTGGGGTACTTATTTTCCTATCTGTTTGCTATCTGTTAACTCATAAAATTTTGTTAGGTATCCTGTCTTCAGATCATCTGGTGTTTGAGAAACTTGACACTATTTTTGTCAAAAACAAAACAAAGCAGGCCCTTAGCCAGACAACAAGACAGAGGGGTCATACCAATATAGCTCCTTTCTAGATGTTCACTTTTCCTACCTTCCAGAGGCTAGGAATCCTTAACATACTGTCTCTGCTGATCCAAAGCAATTAGATAGATTCTACTTGAAGTAGATTGTTTTAGAAATATCTAGGACCCAAGCCATGTAGGGCTTTGTAGGCAATAATCAGCGACTTGATTTCCACTGAAAAGCAAATATATAGCCAGTGCAATCCATACAACAAAGGTATCACATGGTTATAATGACTTACCCCTATCAGCAGAAAGGCAGCTATATTCTGTATCAAATGTAGTTTCCCAGAAATTTTCAGGTAGTGTCATGTAGTCCGAGTCACACTGGTTCAAGCAGAAGCTTCCTTTTCCAGGAACAACTGCATTTGGAACACAAGTCAAAGCTGACTAGTGCTTTCATATGTGCTACAAAATGATCCTTGAGCCCAATCTGAATGCTTAGAATGCAAATATAATCCTTCAGAAAGAGCGATATCTAGAGTCCATTATGGAACTGTACTGAAATTGGATGATTTCTAGATGAATAGTCATTCCATTTTATTTAAGCTGAACTTAGCCACTATCCATCCATCCATCCATCCATCCATCCATCCATCCATCCATCTATCTATCTATCTATCTATCTATCTATCTATCTATCTTTCACATCAGCAGAAGATTTACAATATATTCTACTTAGTCCAAGGTAGAAACCTACACATATCTTTTTACCGAAAATATCACATCCTGTGGTTATGGATGACTTCTCCTTGTAGCTTCATATAGATGTTTAATATAATGGGGGAAGATGGTCTGGATTACCCCAAGGTGAAGAAGCTAAAGCTTTGACCTATCTTTGCCCATCGCTACTGACAGAAAACATATACTCAGAAAGAGCTGGAATCATTGCAAGCCAGTGCTTCCATTGATGTCATGGTCAATGGTATAGAAGGTCACCAAGACCAGGAGAGAGAGTCATAGTCTCCCTATTCATGTTGCACTGAAAGGAATTCATGTACTATCTCTGGGCAGTGGGAAGGGAACAGAAGGATAATGGCCAAATATTATGTCCTAATACATGCATTATCTATAAAGGGGAAATATTTAATATTACAATGATTGTTACTGTTGTTTAGAGTGGTATAAAATAATACCATCATATAAAGGAAAATTAATAGATATGTTTGAAGGGTTACTTTATTTAGAAATCAGTGAATTCAATCACCAATTAGTCCCTTCATAGAAACTTTCTTTTTCAGTTAGGAACATGCAAGTGGTTGTTGGAAATAAATTAAAAAAGAATTAATGAGTTTATTATTTAATCCATCAGGAGCCCTGGTGGAACAGTGGTCTGAATGCAACATTTCAGGCTAGCTCTGCTCACAGTCTGGCATTCAATCGTAACCAGTTCAAGGTTGATTCAGCTCCCATCATTCTGAGGTTGGTAAAATGAGGACCAGATTGTTGGGGGCAATAAATAATAAACTGCTTAGAGAGGGCTGTAAAGTGCTTTGAAGTAACATATAAGTGGTATTGCTACTGCAATTTTTATGGTCAATTTTTTTTTGTCCTAAATGAAAAATATTGAATTAAGTTCAGTAGGTCAGCAAAGGTACTCTTGCAATAATAGCCTAGAGTCCCAGTTTAAAAAGAAAAAGAAATTTCCCCAATCAGTTTTGAGGAAGCAGCAGACAAGAAAGAAAATATAATGAAGAGGCATTGGAGAAACTGATTCCTAATTTAAAGTATACTTATTCCCATGGGATTTTAATAAATATTATAGTTTTCTTTCCCTTTCACATGTTGACCTAGCTATTCTGCTTGGTTTAATTATGAGGGTAATATGTTTGAAGATTCTTGAGGTTTTTAATGTTTTGCCCTATTTCATTTATTTAAAAACAGAAATGATTCTCAAGAATAATTATATAATTGCAAGGAAAGACAGGCTGGCCCATCTTGTTTTATGTGGATTTGTAAAGTTTCCTGATTTTTTTCCTCTTTCTTTCTTAGTTTATAAACTATTTCCTGGTTTATCTTTCTTTTCTTTTCTTTTCTTTTCTTTTCCTTACCTTACCTTACTTTGGGTTTTTTTTAACAATCAACCTAGAAAATTATCATTGTAAACTTTTATTGGTTTCAAAATACTTTTATTTCCCAGCTATTTTAAAGTTCATTTTCTTTCCTTTGTATCTCAGCTAATATCTTCTGTATCTTTTCTCTCTCTCTCTCCTCTTTCTTTTAAAAACATTGTTTCTGTTGGATAAATTGTTCCCTGGACTGGGATTATTCCAAATAAGTGATTTAGAATCAAAGTTCTTAGGAGTTGGAAATTTGCTGTTTAGTGATAAATAAGGCCAAGTGATTATTTAAAAAAATTAACAGATTTCTAAGAATAAATGGGCAAATTCTGGTTAGAGCAAATAAAATGTTGCATTAACACAGAAAGAACCATGCCAAATTGGGCAGCAAACCCCTCTAGCCCAGCAAGTCTTCCTTAGTGGCAACTGGATACTTATGAGAAGTTAATATAGCATCCTCCTGCAGTTGTTATTTAGCGACTCCTAGTGAGAGCTCTACTGCCGGGGACAGTATTAGCTCCACACTTAGTAGACACTGATTGCTTTACTACTTAGCCAGTTTAATTGATTTCCCTTGTTCAGTCTTTCTTCTGGGGTACAGATCAATTTATTCAGAGTGCATCTTCAAATTGAATGATTTCCTGTGAAGTCCTTCAGGAACATTTTTAACAATAATTTAGTTGTTTCATTGTACTTGTTTTAATAGAGATGGAATAGGTGCAATGAATTTTGACATATTTGGCACAGGAAATATCTTTGTTATTGCTAACATGATTATATTCTAGGTTTACAAAATTAATATAATAATAAAAGGTAACTACACCTCCTTAGCAGTGGGAATAATTTGCCCTTCAGAAACCTGTTATACCATTTAAATAAAATTGTTAATCAGGGACTATTTACAACTGCACCTGCTCTCATTTGTTACATTAGACTTTGCAATCACTGACAGTTCTTGCAAATTCAGCCCACTTATACAACAGAAGCATAATTAAAATAGAATCCCACCTGCTGAATTATCCAAAAATTCCAAGGAAAAATAGAGACCAGGTTTGCAAATGGCAGCCAGAAAGGTATTTTTGATTTTTCAGCTTAAAAATAATCATGCAGGTAAACTTTATCAAAGAAAGATTACCCCTTCACACTGCCTGCACTCATTAATTACACTTAGGTCAAACTATGGCAGATCAAACTGATACAAAACATAATCCAAGTGGACAACTGATTCACTAAAGAAGAAAAATACCAAAAATATGCCCAGGCAGTTCGTCTCAATGCATTTGAGAAATACAGGTGCAATCTTGTGTGGCAATAGCTCTGCAAACTCGATCTATTATGGAGTCAGCTTCTCTAGGAAACCAGGCGAGTATTCTACAAGAAGAGTAGAACTACGCTTTATTGAAATAGCAGAATGTTGCAAGTGTGTTTGTGCTATTCTTCCCTTGCTTCTTATAACCCAGTGAATCTGGGATATAAAATGCCAATTTTTGCCTATTTTGTCAAAGTCAACTCCCTTATTTTCTATGTATGGGGAAGAGTATTTCAGAACATTAATATTCACCTAATATTGTTCTACCAATCAGGTTGTCATAGGTATCCAAAAATATAGCTCCAGGAGATTGCTATGACATGTTTCAATCTTTTTAAAGAGAGGTATGGAAATCAACAAGGTGTTTCAACTCAGCAGGTCTAAAATTGTCCGGTTTGACCGCTTCTAGAAATGTCCATTTTCATCTTAATGTGAATGAAAAACAGTTCTCCAGGCTTACAGGTTTAGCTACTGGGTCAATCATGAACACTTTTTAAGTCAAATAAATGTAATGAAAGACATCAAACATACATTTCTAAATGTGGCATTAAAAAGTAAAGTTAAATATTATATCCTTCCTTTCCACTGAAAATAATGGTGCAATTATATGAAACAACTGTTCTGGACTAGTACATTGGGAGAACCTCACAGGGAGATGGCAACAACTTGCCACCTTTCCCAAACTTAGCTGTTTCAATAAGAAAAGTGGTAGTGATGACACTATTGAAATATGGCTCTCCTGAGTCTCTTTGCAATGTCAGGCAATAAAAAGACAATGTAAGTCCTCCATAAATGTGTAATGGCCTGTGCTTACATTGTGCTTACCTGCTGGATTTTAATAGTTTGACTACGTTTGCAGAATGAATTCTTTTCTGTTTCCACTACTCATTAATCCCTCTAGGAATGTATATTTGATGGGCTTTCTTATACATTTTTCTTTCTTATACATTATACATATTTCTGAACCTCCCCTCTCTCATTCACACCAAATATGCACCAGTATGGTTGTTAAAGGAAAAGAATTGTACAATTTATCCTTATGAGGAAGGCAGGCATAAAACAGAGAATATAGCCAGCTGACAAAGTAAAAATAACAATGTATTTTACAATCAATAGGATTTTATGAGCATTTTCTATCTCACTGCTAGTGACTGGTAGGCAGTTTTATTGCATCACTAGTTCTCAGATCTCAAAAGTGAATGATACAACTCAGTTTTATAATGTACAATCCTAGTCAGGCAGCATTAAAGAAGGTGGGTTTCTTGTTAATTTTGTTAAACAGAAAGAAAGCAAATATTGAATTTTGATAATATTTGATTTCATTTACAACTTTGCTTTTTATGATTTTTTTTGCTAAAGGTAGGTGAATGAAACACATTCACACATCTGTGAGTAATTCTGTTTAACAGAAATAAAAGAAAATGTAATTTGTATTGATAACATTTGATTTCTTTTACAACATTTTAATGATTGAATGTTTTTATAAATTATAGTGAATGAAATAAGTGTGCACATCTCTAAATACAAACTGAAGGATAAAATTAATCAGATTCATGAATTTGTGAAACTGATTAACCAGTCTGCAATTTGTATTTCACATATTATTCATGTACTCATATGGCTTTACCTATATGGAAGCACAATATTTTCACTCATATATCTACAGAAGTAAGTATATCCAGAATTATACATCCATATAATTATGAAGACATGTTGGTATTAAAGATAGATCACTAAATAATACAAATTGCTCACCACTGAGTGAAATAATTATGAGGGGCTGTACCTTCTTGTTAATTAGAGGCATGGAAATTGATGTGCTCAGGAGAACTTGCTTATTTCTTTACAAGTTGCCAATGAACAATCTTAGCAATAACAAGAACAATAGCACTTAGACTTATATACTGTTTCACAGTGCTTTAAAGCACTCTCTAAGCAGTTTACATAGTCAGCATATTGCCTCCAAAATCTGGGTGCTCATTTTACCAAGTTCAGAAGGATGGAAGGCTGAGTCAAGCTTGAGCCAGTGAGAACCAAACAGCTGGCAGTTGGCAGAATTAGCCTGCAATACTGCATTTTACCCTTTGCACCACTACGGCTCTTAGCTTTATTATATGTTCCTATCTCATATCTTTAAAGTTTTCCCAATTAAGAATACTTTATCCATACTTAAAAGAATGAAACCCAAAGTAAGGCATTCATTATCACACATTCACAATTCATTGTAGGAAGGCAATGCCACTCCAAAGATAGGATATTCATTAATTTAATTTTTAAAGTCACACAGTTTAGATAGCATAGCCTTCAATCAGAAAAACTAGATATTGAAAATTTGGAAATAAGAATTGTTTGCTGGAAGGCAATGTCAGTTAAATCAACAACTCTACTCATAGCAACAAAAAACAACACATCATGCTCAACTTTAACTCAACATGCCAGATGAACACAGTGTTACATAACAGTAATACAACATTATAATTTTTAAAAATATAATAAGACCCCAATTTATTCAGTGCTAAGCATATCTTTTTCACTGATGTCTTGCAAATTCTCAAATATGCATTCACTTGAGTTAAAATGTTGTAGATTTTATAAATCAAGAGTGCTTTATAATTTATTTTATAAATCTGTACAGTCTGTGCTATTGAATATAACTGCAAACAAGAGCTAGAGATAAATTATAATTTCCGGTGACATCAGTAATAACTTGAGTTATACTATTAAAAAAACAAATAAATTGTAACTCAATCACCACTTTTACACCAGTTTTTGTGTTTCAGACGTAAACTGAAATCTGACTTTTATTTCTTGGCAGAGCTGGGGGGTGGTATTGGTGGAGATAAATCCTTAGGATTACACATAGATGCAATTTAACGTTTTTACATGAATAGTCTTGAGTTAAACCTTTTGATTATTTTATTCAAAAGTTTCAGAATCTTCCACTTCTCTAACTTATATGCAGTTTAGATAAGAATCATTACATTTTGCGGAAAGAGTTATTTACAGAATTTTTGAAAATTTCATGATAGGGTTTGGGATGTATGCCAGAATGAAAGCTGATGAAATGAGTAGGAAGGAAGTAGCATATGATTATTTTAATTTTGAAGGAAGGAAGGAAGGAAGAAAGGAAGGAAGGAAGGGGAATGCTAGGAAAGTTATTACTATTAAGAGAGACAAAGATATTTTGGAAACAAGATGATTTATTGATATCTTAATATGTTATATTATTATTATTATTATTATTATTATTATTATTATTATTATTATTATTAATTTATGAGGTTTATATGCCGCCCTATCTCCCGAAGGACTCAGGGCGGCTTACAATACTAAACAATAAACAATATAAATATAAATAACGTATGTATATAGTATAGAAATCTCTGCACATTCCAGTATTTTGTGTATAATTAACTCGTCTGGGTGGGGTGTTGGGTCCTTTCCACATTTGTGCAAAAGCTATTCTGGCTGCCATCAGAATAAATGCATATTTCTATACTATATACATTTACTCAGACATGATAGGACTGGTATGCAAAGAATTTCTTTTTTTCCATGCGGAGTTTCTGTTGCAAATATAAAATGAAGTGGAAAATGTGATAATCCAAAAGAGGAAAATTACGGGGATTTAAAACATATTCTTCAGCACTGTTTCCCCAACAGACTATGTTGTTTGAGGTGTAAAAAGATTCAGCTGATCAACCAAATCCCATGTTCACCACTAAGACTGAAAACATAACCTCTCGAAGCACTCTATCACTATAAATGTTTCAGTTTGCACACATTTCCATGAATCATGATGAAAACTGTACAGATATGGAATAAAAATGGGTAAAACTCTCTGCTCAACATCTGCTTCCTGTAGGTCTGATGCCAATGAAACCATTGATAGTTGTCATAATTCTTTAGATACAATATAAATCATAAAAATAGGCATGGAGCAGGAAGTGACAACTTCCTTTGCCAGTGCTTGAAATGGGAAACCAACAATATGGCTCCAATAGCTTAATAAACTTTAGGAAACCCTGCCCATTTTCCCCACACTATCTGATGGTGTAGAGCAGTGATGTCCAGCCATGGTAACTTTAAGACTTGTGGACTTCAACTCCCATGTTGATTGAGGAATTCTGGGAGTTGAAGTCCACAGGTCTTAAAGTTGCCAAGATTGGACACCCCTGGCATAGACTCAGGAAGAAGTCAGTCTAAGTTTCTTATACTATTTTTTTTCAGGACTTTAGAAATACTTCTGTCCCTTTTCTTCATATAACTGTTTCTGAATATATGTTTCAAGGCCTATCTATGGGTGGTCAGCCATATATAGGATAGTGAAAAAATATTTCTCTCCCTATTTTGCTCATCATTATTGGAACTGAGTGGTTTGGTACATAGGAAGGCTGCAGAGGAGAAAGCCAGAGTGGAGATCAAAACTTTGGCTTTTAAGAGAATCTCCCAGTCATTATCACATGTAGCCTTCAAAGCCAAAGTTCACTAATCAATGATAAATCGCTCTTTAAAATGTAGTGATCCTGCTTTATATATGCCTTTAAACAAGCTTTATTAGAACAATTATTTCACACATAAAACTTCTGTATGGTGCAGATAATGGTTAGTCCAATAATAAAAGCCTATAAGACTTCATAATAACTTTTGGCCAATAGCAGTTTCATACACACACACACACACACACACACACACACACTGCTGTTATGGTTTTCTAGTTGCATAAAAAGCTTAGTTTGGCATGGGCCAACTATTTTTAAAAGAATTTGTCCATACTTTATGTTATCTAGAATTCTGTTTAAAATAAAGACTGAATTTTCTCAGTGAAATCAGATAAATAATCTGGATAAATGACTATCCAAATTCCAATGAAAATAGAACTCTTGTCTCCTGCGATGGTATTCCATTAGAGAGTTCCACAAAATTCTGTGCTACTGAGTTCGTGCTATTCCTGTAGAGCTCACAGGAAGGGAGACATGCTCAGAAGATATTTTATTACTATATGAATATGCTGTTGGATTGTTAATTGTGATCAGGGTAACTGAAGACATTTTGTATGCATACTTAGCAACTTCTGTTCTCACATTGGTCTTGCTTGACCTAGATTATGGTTTTTTTTAAACAACTTTTATAAAACAAGAATTCATGTTTAATCTAAGAAATCTCTAACCTGAACAATTTCATTAACAGATAATTAAAGTCCAGAGAAAGGATACATAAGGGAATCACATGTTACTGAAATAGCAGAAAATTAAAAGACTTTATGAAAAAGGTGGTCTTGTTAAAGAAAGTTGGAAACAGGAAAAAAATGCTAGAAATGCTGGTCAAAGCAACTATATCATAGCAAATAACTTTTTTTAGACAACAATAGCATTTAATTTTGCAATAGAAATGTCTGGGCAAGAAAAGGATATACCTTTCCTTAGCTATATGTTTCTAGTACATCATTTCTTATTTATTTTATTTATTTATTTTATTTATTTATTTTATTTATTTGTCAAGCAAGTATTAGATAACAGGTACAAGTATAAACATGGTTATGAATACATGAAATGGATACAAATAAAAAGAAAAATTAGGACAGGGATGGTAGGCACATTGGTGCTCTTATGCATGCCCCCTACAGACCTCTTAGGAAAGGGGTGAGGTCAATAGTAGACAGTCTAAGGTTAAAGTTTTTGGGGAAGAAACCACAGTGTCAGGTAGAGTATTCCAGACATTGACCACTCTGTTGCTGAAGTTGTATTTCCTGTAATCAAGTTTGGTGCGGTTTACCTTGAGTTTGTATCTATTGTGTGCTCTTGTATTGTTGTGGTTGAAGCTGAAGTATTCACTGACAGGTAGGACATTGCAATAGATAATTTTATGTACCACACTTACGTCGGACTGAAGGCAGTATAGTTCTAGGTTGTCTAGATCTAAAATTTAAAGTCTGGTGGCATAAGGTATTCTGCTATGAGTAGAGGAGTGGAGAACTCTTCTCATGAAATATTTCTGGACTTTCTCGACTGTATTAATATCCGATATGTAGTGTGGGTTCCAGACTGATGAACTGTATTCAAGTATTGGTCTAGCAAATGTTTTGTATGCTCTAGTTAGTAATGTGATATTACCAGAGAAAAAGCTATGCAGGATTAGGTTAACAACTCTTAATGCCTTTTTGGCTATGTAGTTACAGTGGGCTCTACAGTGGGCTCTTAAATCATTAGAGATGAGTACTCTAAGGTATCATGCACCAATGATATGTTTTTACTATAATGATATGTTTTTACTATAATGCTTGTTAACACAGAAGTAAGCTAAGGAACTTTTGATTATTCGCTTTCTGTTAACCATAGACCAGGAAGTTGAAAAACATCATAGAAGAAAATAATAGAAAATCACTTGTGCAGCATTTAAAAAAAACAAAACAAAAAACCCTTTGTCTGTCTGTAAAATCATAAGGGGTTGCGTGATTTTGACTCACTCTCCTGCCCACCCCAAAAACAGTATCAATAGGTGGTTTAGAAAATTCTCAAGATTTAGATTCACTTTGGAATATTAAGGGTTTTATATTCATTATGTCAACCCTAATGCTGACCTGACCGAAGCCATCTTGGAGCTTCAGTGTGGCCACACTAGAGGTAGCTGGGGTTTTGTAGCCAAAATAAAATACTTCCTCTTGGGAACCAAGGACATTCTCACACCTGGCCAGAGGAAGGTGTGATGTTGCTAGGCAACCAGACAGTGCTTTGAATGGACTATGTGACTGATTGTTTGGGGTTTGAGGGAAAACTTTTACTTTTAATTAGGTGAAAACCATGGGGACCTTCAGAGTTGCTTTTCACCAGATCTGTGCCAATATGGTATATCCAATAAAGCTATTCGTTGAGGAATCTACCTGCCTTGAAGTTTTGCTTGCTATGGGTCTGTTACTTGGAACTTTGACACATTATTATTAGTCAGACTATCTCAGTGCCACCTGGCAGATTCTAGGACATGTGTCTTCTCCATCTATTCCTGTTGTCTGAGATATGATCATCCTCAACCTTACTGGTCTTTCAAGAAACTGTGGACACCTGGCTATTTTTACAGGTATGAGACCAAGCAGTTAGTTTGGGAGTGCTGAATTGGATTTATTGCTGAATTGACTGAAGTGGAAATGGCCTTGAGGGACAAGGAGAAGAGCTGCTACCAAGATAACAGAAATATAATAATAATAATAATAATAATAATAATAATAATAATAATAATAATAATAATTTATTCGACTTGTATGCCGCCCTTCTCCCTAAGGGCTCAGGGCGGCTAACATTAAAACAGCACAAAATTTACATAAAAAACGATTAAACATAACAAGTCGAAATAAATACAGTAAAACATTAAAACATTAAAAGAATAAATACTAAAAAAACCCCACCCGGGTCATTCCAGGCCGGCCTGTTGAAACAACCAAGTCTTCAGGTCCCGGCAGAAGGAGCGGAGATCAGGGGCCAGATGGAGATCCACGGTGAGCTGGTTCCAAAGGGGGGGGGGCTCCCACAGAGAAGGCCCTAGCCCTGGGAACTGCCAGCCGACAGTGTCTGATCGATGGTATCGCAAGGAGGCCCCTCCTGTGGGAGCGAACAGGGCGATCGGCATATGATGATGCTGGCAGGAGGCGTTCCCGCAAGTACCCTGGACCCAAGCCATTTAGGGCTTTATAAGTTGTTACTAGCACCTTGAAACTGACCCGGAAGGCAACCAGAACCAATGCAGGTCACGCAGGAGGGGTGTAATATGGGAGTATCGGGGTACTCACATCACAGCCTGGGTAGCAAGGGCAGCCACATTCTGCACCAGCTGTAACCTCTGGGTAGTGAACCCAAAAGCCCCCTGGGCAGCCCCATGTGCCCAGGTTCCTTGAGAGCATTACAGATGGAACATTGCCTCGATTCTAGAAGTGACAGCGCATGAGTGACTGATCTGGCACCTCAGCTCAGATAAGGGTTTCATGTAGATATTAAACAGGAGAGGCAACAGAACCAACCCCTGTGGCACCCCACAAGTGAGGGGCCCCGATCTCTGCTCTCCTGCCAAACTCACTGGATCCGAGAGGTAGGAGCCCAGCAGAACCGTGCCCACCCCCAACCCCCAGAGCAAAGATGGAACTGCAGAAGGATACCGGTCGCTGGTAATCGAAAGCCGCTGAGAGGTCTAATAGGACTAGGACAGAGGAAAAACCCCTGTCCCGAGCCCTCCAGAGATCATCCATCAGCGCAACCAATGCTGTCTCTGCTGTGTCCAGACCTGAAGCCCGATTGATACGGGTCTAGATAATCAGTTTTCTCCAGGAACAAGGGAAGTTGCTGCACCACCACACTCTCAACAACCTTCGCTAAAAAGCGAAGGTTGGAGACTGGACGATAGTTGTCCAAAACAGCCGGGTCCAGAGCAGGCTTCTTGAGGAGGCGTCTCACCACCGCCTCCTTTAAGGCAGCAGGAAAGACTCCTTCACTCAAGGAAGCGTTGACAACTGCCTGGAGCCAGCCGCGTGTCACCTCACTGGAGGCATAAACCAACCAGGAGGGACACAGGTCCAATAAACACGTGGTGGAGGACAGCCTCCGCATGATCCTGTCTACTTCATCAAGGGAGACCGGGTCAAACTCAACTCAGGTAGGGTCGACTAGATCCGCCGTCACCTCATCATCAGACCACTGCCAGTCTGAGTCCAAGCCGGCCCGAATCCGAGCAACCTTATCCGCCAAATGTAGACTAAATTCCTCTGCTCTGCCCTGCAAAGGGTACGCCCACTCCCCCACTTGAAGGAGGGAACGGGTAACCCTGAACAGGGCCGCAGGGCAATCATCTGCGGATGCAATCAGAGCAGAGAAGTAAGCACGCCTCGCCGCCCTAATCGCTTCCAGGTAGGTCCTAATATAGGCCCTTAACTGGCCACGGTCGAATTCGGAACGGCTAGTCCTCCACCTGCTCTCTAGGCATCTTCTCCACCGTTTTATCCCCTGGAGCTCTTCCGAAAACCAGGGAGCTAACCGGGATCTGCGGCGGGGAAGAGGCTGCAAGGGGACAACCTGGTCAAGCGCCCTTGAGGCCGTCTGTTGCCAGGCAGCCACCAGCACCTCAGCCGGGCTGTGATCGAGGGAGGTAGGCAAGAACCCCAGCGCCATCTGAAACCTCTCAGGGTCCATCAGGCATCTGGGGCGGAACCATCGAATTGGTTCCTCATTGGTTCCTCATTGGTTCCTCATTGGTTCCTATAAGAGAGGACTGAGTAGGAGCAGGAGTATAACCTGAGTTTGAGACAAGATCCTCCCTATTTCTTGAGAAAATAAAGGAACAGAGCAGAGAACTGCATTTATACTTTATATTTTCTGTAATTGTAACTCTACAATAAACATACTAATGATCTACATGACATTGTATTCCTGATGTACTTTGTCTGATGTAGTTTGCTTGCCTACTTAACTGCTTGCCTGCATGTCAGTCAACTATAAACAGTTAGGTTCTTACCCATACTTACATAAAATTACTTGGCAATACTTTTCAAAAATGCAACCATAATATAATGCAAAAGCTAATATAATTAACTTTTGGACAAGCACAAGAATAAACTAAGAAAAATAAACTAAGAAAAATAAACAAAGACCCATCCAACTAGTTGGATCTTTCATCACAGATTTGTACTTAAAAAAAAGACAGAGATTGCTAAATTTAATTAACTGTTAACATTGAATTTTAACCATTCTTGCCTCTTTCTAAATTTTATATGCTGTTTTTAATGTTTTAATATTTTATTTTCACATCATCCAGAGTCCCTCTGTGAGGGAGATGGATGTTTAAAACTTTGATAAATAAAATAAAACAAAAGTAAATATTAATAATCTGATATACATTTGAACAATCCTCTTGCTAAAAGATGATGGAACAGCCTTGATACTCGACAATCAGAGCTACAACCAATTAACAATCACTACTAAACTGTGTCTCATAGGTGCCACTTGATTGGACACATGTTAATATATAGATTTTGCACAGAGACACAGAGTACAAACAGAGAAAGTTCAGCTGGAAGTAAAGCCTCATTATTATTATGCTGGAAAGCTTCACTATAAAATACAGTGATTCTGTGAAAATATTTACTGCTCCTTCTACACAAATCACTGTGAAGAGTAGAGACAGTAATTGGAATAGCATATCCTGACCTTTCTGTGGCTTCCTTCATTAAACGATTTAGAGATGCAAGAAGTCAAGTTCTTTGGCAAGTCAGCATGATGACAGTGGTAGAACCAATTATTTTTCCTCACCCTCGGCTCATTTGTCTATGTGTGTCTGTTATGATTTGCCTGCTACCTACTTTAAGCTATTTAGACCAATGCTATTTTGGCTTAAAATTGGTATTGTCTTTTATTCAGATATTTCCCGCTGCCTGCCTGAAACAAAATTTTGGGTGGAACTAAAGCTGATTCTCCAGTTTGTTTGTTATGTACTTTCAGTGTAGTCTTGATTCCTTAAGACTACGTGGCCATGGCCACCCAAATTACTCGGCAACATTTACTTGACTTTGCCTTCTTATTAGGACTGAGAGGCAGGGACTGGACCAAAGTTATCCACCTATTGTTGTTTTATTCAAAAAGGCAGAACCAATCTCCCACTTTTTCACATATTTAAAAAGATGTTATTCTCTCCCAACTGACAATTTTATTTGATGACCCTCAGTACAGAGGTGGTATTCAGTAGGTTCTGACAAGTTCTGGAGAACCATAGTGGAAATTTTGAGTAGTTCGAAGAACTGGAAAATACCACCTCTGACTGGAGATTTTACAGTATCCTTCCCCTGCCATGCCCACCAAGCCACACCAACAGAACCGGTAGTAAAAAAAATTGAATCCCATCACTGCATCCCATGTACTTTCAAAACAGCAGTTATCCAAGCATTTTGGATTTCAAATATTTATCAATAATTAAAGAAAAGTGTTGTTTCTTATTCAGGAACCAAGAGGACCCTTGATATATCAAGTTGCACTCTGATTTTTCAAGGGATAAGAATAAATAAAGAACTTAGACCAGGACCAGCAATTCTGAGGCCATAAGTAGCTTTATTTCATAATAGTAAATCAAGATGACAAATTTATTTTGTATAGACTCATTATTCAACTCCCAAGTTGCTCATTTTTACTTTCAGAAAAGAAGAAAATTAACTAAGAACACTATAATAATACCTCACTCTAATAAACTATTTTCATATGAATCTAAATAAATTAACCATAATTAGAAATAATAAAATCTCAGCATGTGCCCATTTCAATAGCTCAGTCTTTGCTTTCCTGAGTTAAAGTAGTATTAAAAAATCAAAACTTTTTTTTCATATATTTCTGAAATAGATTCCAGGATTTGCACTCAGGGGCACTTTAGAAATCCGTTTTCAAGAAACACTCATGAAACATAGACAAACTAGAGAAAATGTACCTCTCTGTAAGAATTAGTCCAGATATATTCTAGCTCTTTTCCACATGATGTCTGCCAGGACCACTGCATAAATGGGGCATAGTATCCTCCCTTCAGTGTGACTGAAGACTCCCATAATCACATCATGACCAGCTATAAGCTGAAGGCATATATTGATCCTATATCTGATTACCCCCCCCCCAAAGAAATGATGCTATGCTTCAATGGCTGGCTGGCCTAGACATTGATATTTGAATATAGACCTTTTTACCATGTGTGTGTGTGTGTGTGTATCACAAGTCCATATATGATATACCATATGCTAAATAACTAAATAAATCCACAAAACAGGCATGTATTTGCATCAGCAAAGCCTACCGGATAAGAGCAAGCTTTGCAAGTAACCCAGATTTCACTGTACATGAGCTGCTATTCTGAGAATTTATTCAGCATAATCTAGCATGAACTACTCTAAACTCTGAATTTAAGATTATCTAAAGAGCTACAAAATTGCATTGAACATACCTTGAAAGAAAGAGCTCCCTTTAAAAGGCTTTCTTTTCCCAATTATTTATCCCAGATTCTTCCACTAGACAAGATTGCAAAGTAGCATTTTTCTGCTCACAGTAGATTTAATTCAACTTCCTTTATCCCAATAACTGTGCTGTGATAAAAAAAAAGGTTCTATGCTGTTGCCTGATTTCCATTCACTGGTAACTCTGCTGTTTTCCTCTCTCCTCTTTGGCAGAAAGATTGTAAATTAACACTCTTATTATGGGATCTTATTAGTTGTCAGCTCTTTGAAGTAGACCAGACTTGTAAACCAAAGTTATGAATACTAAAACTATTTTTATTATAGGTTCAGTAATAGAACCCTGTAAATCCAACAGTGCTTCCCCAATTCCTCACCTTTATATACAGGAAAACTAGGGAGATCTCAGAATCTGAGAAATCTGAGAAAAGATCATCTGAGATTTTCTCAAATTACATTTCTGCTTTGGACTCAGTTTTCTGTTATTTGACTGTTGTCTTCATTCCAGTCTTTCCTGCTGTTCATCAAGATTATTCTCACAGTCCATTGCAATATGATATATTTTCTTGCATATAAATCAACTTCATTTTTCAATATGAGAAAAGATATACTTCCAGGAGAACTGCATATTCCAGAACTATGAGTCTATTTTATCAACATTTATCAACCACTACCTACCAAAAACCATCCATAAGAGAAACTATATGAATTCCTGATGGAACTTCTTAGACAACTAAACAGCTCAAGTAAGTAATTTTACATGAGTAAATTAAACAAAACTCAGGGCAACTGATAGATACTAAAAAAAAAACCTTCTAAAGAAATTGTATTCAGTACTTCATCAAGGGCAACTTAGAGAAAAAGGAGATAGTTAACAAATGGGATACAAAATTATATTGTAGAATAGAAAGAATAAAAAAAAGATTTGACAATTTAATTCTAAAGGACGGGAACTCTTTAATCATCTTGGTATTCTAAGTAATTGTTCAAATTGTTCAAAGAGCCTTGGTGGTGCAGGTTGTTAAATGCCTAGCACTTAATTCCAGCTGCCTGTAATTAGTGCAGGCTCGAATCCCATCAGGCTCAAGGTTGACTCAGCCTTCCATCCTCTCGGGGTAGGTAAATTGAGGACCCAAGATTGTTGGGGGCAATAAGCTGACTTTGTAAAAATGCCGCTTAGTAATAAGCAGGCATATACAATGGAAGGAAGGCTATTGCTGAGCGCATTGGGTTGCGCTCCAAAAATTGTAAGCCGCCCTGAGTCTCCGGAGAAGGGCAGCATATAAATATGAATAAAAAAAACAGCTGGTCATAAGAGTAGTAGTTTCAAAATGACTATGGTCTACTGGGTGTTTCTAGAATTAAGAAAACAAAATGTCTGGCTTTCACCATCATTCTTTAACCAGTTGTCTATAAATCTGTGAGATAATCCATAAATTATATAGTGTAGTAGAATGGGAAGATAAAACAAGCAGTTTAATTCAGACTTATGAAGCTGTCAGTTTACTTCCATGGCAAACTATATTTAATGCAGCATAGAAAGTCTACTTAAAATGGGTTCTCAGTACTAAAAAATTCTAAAATATGTTAGACAACACACTGAAAGAAAGATTAAAAACTCCCCATGCCTTTGTACAGTTAACTTGTCATCAAGGTTAAGCACCAATAATAATGTTATATACTACTACCAAAAAAGTATCAAATGCATCTTTTATCAGTATTTTAATATTTAGAAATGTATTTCTTTCTACATTTTAAAAATTATTGCAGCAAAGGCATCATTTCCCCACTGAAAGTACTTTATTCAGTCTCAGATATTAAACACAAATAGTATTAAGGAGAAAGGATAATTCTGAGTGGAAATTTTCTAGGTTGTGAAGGGGCTCTTTTTGGAGGTGGGACTGGCATTATAATACAAATTATTGTTCTGCCTGAAGGCTAAAGTTGGTGACTCTGTCATTGGAAATACTGTAGACAATCTGAAATTTTCAGACCCATAGAAGTTTTTGTTTTGAGTAGAAGGCAAAGTGATACCTTTTAATCTCCCCAAATGTAAAATAATCTTTGGAGAATTAAGAAATAAACTAAACTTGTACTTTTTGTAAGTCTTACTCATTCTACCCTTTTAAAGGAGATGAAACAGGCAAGAAGACTGTGGTTTTTGCAATTTTTCAGTGGTGGTCATGAAAGAGATTGATATCTTCATCTGCATTATAAAGAGGCATGCAAGTGTAATGGGTAGTATAGAAATTTAATGAATAAATAAATAATAAAGTAAAATGTTTTTCTCTTATTGTGTGGACTTTCTGCTCTCCTTTGTCATATCTCTGAGATATATTGAAAAATCTAGATAAAGATGTAGTGTGATATCAGTCCTTGTTCCCAGATCTCACATTTTGAAGGTGATGAATCTGCTTTCTTGCAATGTGCAAGTATATCAGTAGATTTTGCTCAGCCTTACATCTGTCCTGCTGTTTTCTTCCACAGTAGAAAAAAGAAAATCTCATTCAAATGGTAAACATAATTAGACATTGGTATTATATTGTCCTCAGATTCAGACTCTGACAAGGACATGACACAATGCTTCTTCAGCTTCAAATAAAATATATGTGCCTACTTGAAAACCAGTACATTGCATGAAGTATTTAAAGTCAGTATTTGATATGCAGTAATAGCTTTGATAGAAGAGCAAATGAAAGACTGTAACTAACTCCTATCAAGACTAGGATATCAGAATCACAGATGAGAAATGAACTCCAATGGATAACATTAAGATGGTAAAGTAGTTTCATGCAGACTTCATTTCAAATTCTGTTTGCTTGACTTTCCACAGTCTTCCTACCTGGAATTTAATTGTACCGAGTTTCAACCAAAAGTAACACAGAATTCAGATAAAGATTTTTCATCTTCAATTTATAATGTAGCTCAATATATTCACCCGTGCTGCAATTTTATTCAGAGTTCTTTGTAAATGTTACTCTACTTTTAAGCAAAACATCAGGCCTATTATAAGAACTGTACATCTATATTCACCTTCACAAAGGAATTGCAAATATGTTAACAAAAAAAAAACTCCATACAGCAAGAAAGTGACAAAAATATCAATATTCTGGAAGAAACTTCAATAAAATATATTACAATGTTCCACTTATACCTTTTTTTGATACATATGAATGTCTATAATACAATAGTGAGCTTGCATGCCAGTTTTTTTCCTTTTTTCTCCCCTGGGTTTTAGATGAATCACACTTTATCAGGGTAATGATTGACAAGTTTCCATTCAAATGTTAATGCACTATATTGCAGCTGATGACAGAGAAACAAGAAAGAAAGAGAAAGGATGCCACTGAGTACTCTTTCCTCTGAAATTGCTTCAGCATTCTGATAGGATAGAATGAGAATGAAAGACCCTAAGATCATTACAGTCAATACCTGCAGTATTTCTTTTCTTTCTTGATGAAGTGTTATAGAAAATCTTAAGCTTTCAAAAGCTGTATTAGCATCAAAGCCACCACTTTTGAGAAGCCAGAGTCAATTCCAGAGAACAGATAAATTAATAAAAATATATATATCTCTAAAAAGAGAGGAAACAGAGAGAGATTGGATGGGGATGTGTGTCTCTCGCCCTTTATGTACTGATATAATTAATATAAATAATTGCATTAATTTATTCTATTAAAAAAGAAATAGCTTAGAACTTACTTTTTCTAAAACTGCAAAAAATAGATTTTATTATGAAATGAACATTTGTGAACATTTTTACCAAACTGAATGGTGCTGATAGACTTGAAATATTATACAAACTGTAGCACAACTTTGGAACAGTTCCAAAACATTGCTGATGCTATTGAAACTGTTAGCTTTCTAGCTGTTTCCACTAATCCTTAACTAAATTACCAATTATATCCATCTAAAGTGGTGACTTCAATCCAAAGTTAACTGTAAGTTGCACAAAAGTTAAGTTATGAGAGACAGTACTTCCAAACTTTACATTATCACAACCAGGAAGTTTATTCCATGTCAACATTTGAGTGTTTTTTAATTAATCTGACAATCTGACGTATTTCTGTGTACATTTCATTAACAATGTGAAGAAAGCATTTCGTTTGGGAAATTGTAGTATAGCATCAGCAACATATAATTTTAATTTTACTCCTATTTTCCCCTCAACAACCACTATGAGTGGGGCTAAAGAAAGAGTGAAAAGAAAACAAGAAATCCTTATTTTACAAATGTCCAGGCCACAAGAAAAGATGAATGGTACATATAGAAGTACCAAATTAGGCAACTGGGAAGAGATATATGTGAACAGTAGTTTGATGGGAGAAGCAACAGATATAAGGATGTCGGGATTTCCATCAAAGAATTCCTTCAGGATAGGTGGATAAAACAAGCTGAGGATTCCCTGCAGATGGAACAAGAAAGGAATATATGGCTCAAGGACTCTAATGTAGCTTTCCACTAGGACTGTATTGATGAGTGCATACCAGCCTAACAAAACAGAAGGAGGCAAATCATCACTATGATCAGTATAAACGCGTAGCAAAATTTCAGGATTGTGATGAAAATAGGAAGCTGACACATGCTGGATGTATTTGAAAAACTCTATGTCCTGAAGGACTGGGGATCATACTTAGATTGATTCAAAGATCAGTATGTCAGATACGATTCTTATGGATACTTCTGAGCAAAGATTTTCCTGTGAGTGTCCTACAGAGTGAGGACACAGAGGGAAGCTTGCCAATAATATTTTTAACTAAGTTGACTTAAAGTTATTTCTAAGGACTAATAGGAATAAGTTAACTTTAGTCAAAGTTAAAATGTATACCAAGATCTAGTACCCATTGAGACCAAGTAATTTTCCAAGTATAGAGTAGTGCTATTAAGGTATCTTGGGACTGCAAAGATAGATATAATAAAGTTAGAACAAATGGTTTCAAAAATGTTAAAGTTCCTACAAGTACAGACTTGGAAACCACCGAGAAACTGGGAGAGGATCTTAGCTATGAAGACCTTGCAAGCTGCAGGGCTTCCCTTTAAATGGCTAAATCTCAGGATAACTGAAGAGCCATGTGCAGCAATATGTGTCAGATACATAAAAATGTTCTCTTCAGTATAGAGGGACTTGGAAGAGTCCTCCAAGGTATTTATAAGTGTTCACTTGCTTGACAGAATTCCCATTCATTCGCCATTTATGAATTTTATAGTTTTGGGCAAATATTATGACTTTAGTTTCTGGATAGTTTATTACTAGCTTTTCTCCTGAGCAGCAAGAGGCCAAAGTCCTTAGCACTCTTTCCATGATCCCAATATCATTTGCCTGCAAAAGACACATAACTGCTTGACTGCTAATACTGCTAAAGTGGGGCAGAGAGGCAAAGAGGCATGGATTACTGAGTTGATATAAACATTAAAATGTAGACAAAATGCAAGATACATCTTCATGGTTCCTGCACAAGATGTAAAATAGGCCTGATTGCATAAAGCAGGTCCAGATCCTCAGTGTCAGGATCCAATGCAAGGCAACCAGGAAGAAATTATTTAAGGAGACATGGAAGGAGAGAATAGTCTAGGGTAAGTTCATACAGGGTGGGCAATCTAAATTTGCATTCAAGACCAGGTTGCAAATCAGAAGGCTACTGAAAGAGATTCTCACATAGCTTAGATCCTGAACGCTGTCCAGTACAGTGCCAGCAGAATGGCAAAAGAAGCCTGTCTTGGAATGGAAGTGAACGTAACCTTCCCCTGTCTTAAATTTGCTCATGAGTTCTCTCCAATGTTTTGGCCCACAACATGTATAATTGATGTAACTTCATTGAACAGAGGTATGTGAGAAAACAGAAGTGTGTTCAATTAATACAGAAAGAAAAAAAAAGAGGAAAGGGGATGAAAAAGGGAAGACTCTAGAATTTTGTTGGTCTACCACTAAATAGAAATAACTTCCATCTGATTCATTCTTCCTACTTTGCCAGTTAAACAATATTGTTAAACAATTAAAATTTTATAAACATCTGGCTCCCTGAATAAATTAGAATACTGTAATCACTTCCAGCCCAAGATACTACACTACCAAATAAAGAACCAGTAGGAGAAGAAATCTCAATATAAATAAGTTTATTCGTTTGGTGGCAGAGAGATTTGGAGATATGTGTACTTATCCCCAAAATGAATGTAGGAAAGATTATGTCACTTCTGGGTAAATAACCAGGATTTGACCTCAGAGGATAATGTAAAGCAAGATCAAACAAGAGGATAGGACAACTTGCAGGCTGAAAGAACATGCTTGAGGAAGCTGAAATCCAAATGCATGACAAAATAAATGGTGTTACTTTAAGATCTCTTTTTAGATATTCTGTTGCTATCTAAGGTTTATTTGTAGTGGTTTCTCTTCTTGATGGAGGGAGTAAAAGAGGTAGTAGAGGAAAATAGACAAGAAAATTTATGTTGGGGAAAAAGGCTTTGCTGGGAGAATATAAAACACAAGTTAAAAGTTACAAGAAATTAAAGAATACATCTGTGTGTTTGACCACTTAGTTCTTACTTTTTTCATGTTTTATTCAGTAATTGATGCATTTGTTGCTTTTGTATCTAACTTCTGCAACCATGCAGAATCTACTTCCAATCTCCCCAGAGATTTTCCAAGGATGTCTCTTATAGCTCTTGTTTTAAACAGGTTTGCTGCCAAATCTATCTAAATCTAGTTCCTCTCTTTCTTGTGGTACAGGGAAATATTAAACAAAAATCCCACTCAATCTGTGAACTTTTACATCATTTCTTATATCACTAAGGAAACAGAATGCTGTAATACAATATATTACAGATCCAATAATAATATCAAACTACTTCAAGCTACTGAACTTCTCCTTAGCTGTTCCATCCATCATGAAATAGACTGAGCACTCTTTCCATTAATGCCATATTTCTAAAATACAGTACTTACTTAAACCAATCTCATCTCTCCCTAATCAACCATTACCAATGCCAAGAATTGTGCCTATAAAGCCTATAGTGATTGCTCTCATTCTTTTTCTTCTTGGCTGCTAAAACCTTTGTTTTGAGTTAAACAACCCCTTATCCGGCACTCCTAAATCCAATCTATTTGCCTCCTTTCAGATATTCAAGTCAGGAGCCAAATCACTGAGCAATTTCCTTCCAGCTTCTCTCTGTCTACACTGTGTATAGTTTGTATGGAATGAAAGAGCAAGACCGTTGTCTTTATGTTATCAGGGTATCTAACAATACAATTCACTTCTTATTTTTATTCCCTTATTTCTGCATCCTGAAATTTTAGCTATTTAGCTTAACAGATGTATCTTTCCTAGCCAGCATCAACTTCACTGCAGTCACTGGGTTGCATCTGTTTTACACCTTAGCTAATTTCCCTTATGTGAATCTCTCATAAAAGGAAAGCAAGTACTGGAAAAGGTCTCCCCTTCCTACCACCTTTTCTGTATCATCTATTCCATAAACTGCATCAAAATACATGTCAGAAAACCAAATGAATGCTATTATGGGAGCCATAATAGGAAAAAACGAAAGAAAGTGTATTGGAGCATATCTGAAAAAGTATACATATACATATACAGAGAGGGGAGATGTTTTTCCTTGCAGTAGGTGCTACTGGAAATGAAATGAGCAGAGATTTTAGCTTGGTGGTAGAACATAGGATTTTCATAAGTAAAATTCAAAATATTATTTCTGAAAATTATAACTAATTGATAAAACATAAGGCATTCCAGATACTTTTGAATTCAAATTGACCATTGTGGACAGTTGTGATGGAATAAGAAAGTTGTAATACATTAAGTTGTAAGGAGCCACACATTATCTGCTGAATTTAAAAAGCTCTACCAAGACCTGAGAACAGAAGTCTCCAAACATGGTAACTTTAAGACTTGTTAAAGTTGCCAAGCTTGGGGACCCCTGCCTTAGAATAAGGAAAGGCAGCTTTCAGGCCAGTAGTCCCCAAATCCATTTGGGTGACCAGTAAATATCCTAAATTAAAGACCATAAGGTATATTAATCCTACTACACTGTAATCTTTTATTCTCTCACCTCCAAAGAGCAAAAAGAAGTCAGAATTACAAGTTATAGTCCTTTGGCTGTGGAGGAAAAATAAATTGCTCTAAACTAACAACCAGACAGTATAACACCATGACAAATCATCTGGGATGGCATAAGGCTTGTCATATTATCGTCTAAAACCAGTCTTTGCCAATTAATATTTATTTTGCAATATAAACTGACACAATTAGATCTCAGAAATGTACTTATTAAATGCAAGAGTGAAGAATCATTTACACATGCACAGATAATTTCTGGGGTGTCTTTCTACCCCTTCACTTTCCAAAGTGCAGCCAAATCCTTCATCTGCAGAATAGCAGCAGTTCATGTGTGGAGAACATATCAAGAGATGAACACTTGATAGTGAGTTCTGAAAAGCTTATTTGAATTAAAAAACACAAAATAATAAATATAAAACACTAATTATCCTTATATAGGATTATTTCCATATAAATTTACGCATTGTAGAGAAAAGCATTCCAAATTTATATTTCTCTGTAAAAATTCAAAATTGAACATGTACTGCTGGCCTTTGGGCACACAATTATTTATGTCACTCGTGGAATTTATTTCTGGAGAAACTTAAAACCATCAAAACGTTGTTCCATTATTAAAAAAAATGATTTTGCAAATCCACTGTGTCAAGACATACCACTTTAAAATATAAATAAATCTAATAATCCCAAATTGTTATATCTAGCTGCACCAGCCAACCAAGTCTGTATTTTATTCAAAAGCAGCAAACTCAGACCATCATTTTGTTAGGCCACTATTTCAATCTCAAAGATATTGCTTATTTTTCTTCTTCCTTTCTTCACATTCTGTAAAAAGATAATAACAGGATGATAGCTGAATAACTGGCAGCCGATTGCCACAATGCTCTGATCACACAATGCTAATTTGTGGACAACAATTTTGCAGTTATTACATACTATGTTTCAATATTCTGGAACTATTGATATAAACATTGAACAGTGTCCCTGAATCTTATGAGATCACAGATCAATAATTTCACGGGGAGGATATTTAGTTTTTTCAAAGACAATTTTGGGACATACAACACTGCATATGAATGTTTAAGCTATTCTCTACCTGCTATTCTTCACATCCAGCAGGAATGGTGATAAGAGAAAACAAAGTTCACTCATTTTTCATTTCCTACTATTATATCTTGGCACAGTATTTCAAGCATTAAGGTGCTATAGTAATAAGAACAGTTCTGGGGATATGGAAAATTTTGCCAATTTCTTACCCACATTATGGAATTGATAGATTTTGCATCTAAGAGGGATGCCTAACACAAAACATTTCTTTCCTTTACTGCTTTCGCTAGCCTCTTTCCAATAGCCTGTTGGCACTTTTAGAATTAATTTCTAGTAAGACTATTTTTCTTACCAATGTTTCTGCCAGTTTATCTCTATTACACACTAATTACACACTTGCTTTATAGTTTCCTTTTAATATAATGTTTCAGATACATTTTCTTCTTTCAAAGTCAAACTCAGCAGGGTGTGCTTCCCAGGATATAAGTTACTTTTCAAAAAAGGTAAGCTGTTTTTTAATCTGCTTACACAATTATTAACATTACAAAGCTGTTTTAAAAAATTGCCTTGCTTCCACAATTGATTTTATTTTAGCACCCTTTCTAGTAGTAATCTTCAAATACTGTAGTAATTTTATGTAATTCTTGATGTAAAGCATGCTTAATTTCAAACTATATTTATATTTCCTATAAAATATTATAAATGCCACTAAGATCTCTCTCTCTCTCCACCCACCCCTACACAAAATCATCTTCTTTCCATTGGATACCACATTTCTAACTGCCTATAATAGTCAGTGGGAATGACTTTGGGAGGAAAGGCCATAGGGTAGATGTCAGAAAGTAGAACTTTCTGGAGTTACTATGCAGTTTACAAGTTTGTGGATTTTGATGGGATGATCAAATCCACCAATAACAGGGTGGCACTGAGCACCCCACTGTGATACTGTAGGACACGCCCCTGAGTATAAAAGGGGCTGTCAACTGTCATTTTCTCTGAGGAGATTCTGTGGAGACTCATTTTTGTCTGAGGAGATCAGAGATACTGAGAAGATCCAAGACTCTGAGGAGATATTAGGATCTGACAGACTGAGGTCTGTGTATGAGAAGATATAGCAAAGGGATCTGAGAGAAGATCTATAACCTAAAGAGAACAGGACTTTCTAAAAGAGGTTAGCTATATCTAAGAAGAGGTTGTGAGAGGAAGAACTGTGATTCTTTCATAGAGACTTCTAGTTCCTTGAAGGACTATTTAAAAGGAATGAAAGAAGAAAAGACTCTGTAGATATTTATTAACAATATATTTATTGATTGTTCTGTTCTATCAAATAAATCTGTTTTAATCTGATACAACTTAGCATTGCAATTTATTGAATGACTCTGTGAAATAGATATAGGTTTAAAGATCCAGGACAAAATTCATTTAATATTTAACAGTAGATAACCATCATGCAAAAGGTACCTCAGCATATGGAATAAAAAAGGAGCCTTCGTAGTTTCTAGGAAAGTGAATATACAGGTAGTCCTTTACTTACAACCATTTGTTGACTAACAGTTCAAAGTTATAATAGCACTGAAAAAAGTGACTTATGATTGCTTTTTACACTTACAACTATTTCCACATTTGCATAGTCACCTGACCAAAATTCAGATCCTTGGCAACTGGTTCATATTTATGATGGTTACAGTGTCTTGGGATCATGTGATCACCTTTTGTGACCTTCTGACCAACAAAGTCAATGGGAAGCCAGACTCACTTAACCATGTTACTAAATTAACAACTGCAGCAATTCACTTAACAACTGTGGCAAGAAAGGTCATAAAATGGGACAAAACTCACTTAACTGTGTCACTTAACATAAATTTTGTAATCAATTGTGGTCATAAGTTGAGAACTACCTGTAAAGAAGGGGGAAATGCTTTCACACTTTAGACAAGATTCTGCTACTTTAACCTTACAATGAAGGTAGGGTTGGAACTCATGGTTAGCACTTCTTATCTGGATTATCAAAGATACCTCAAAGGACTGACATTAGCTCATTGACAGAGTCTGAATATAGTTTGGATGCTTAACAGTTGTTTCAAAATCTGTATTTTATAAGTTGCTAGCTGATAACCCAGAGTTGCCCGGTATTTGTTTATCCCAATCCTGTATTAGACAGGAAAATCCTGTAGTTGGGACTCACTCTGTTGTACTGTCTCTTGTGCAGCATCACAAGTCTTCTATTCCTCTCCTCAGGAGAGGGAGCCCCCTTGTGGAGTACTGTGAAGCCATTACCATGGCAAGTCCACTGTGCTATACAGTAGAAGCCATTTTAAGGCACACCCTCCCGAAGGGTGTTAGGAGTGTCTTACCTCCACAGTATTTGTTCCCAGAGGGTAAGTCATCTGTGTACCAGGTTTGGTTGAAATTGCTCAAGGCATTCCAGAGTTATGCTGCAACACACACAGACACAGACACACACACACTCCAGTTTTATATTTTTATACACACACACACACACACACACACACATACATTCTAGAGTATTGATTATAATATTAGATAAGCAAGATTAAGCTTCAAATATTCATGGGATAATTGACTTGGTCACTGTCACCATCTTCCAGGGTTGAAGCAAAAGTGATATGCAACATAAATACATCTTTTTCCCCCACTCTCATTCTTCCTATTTTTCCATTATCTCACCCAACATTGCTTCTGCTAAACACAGAAGTGGTCCTTGACTGTATCTTTAGTCTAGCCCATGCCATAGCCCAAATTTTATTCTATGCCGTCATAGAATAAGTAGAATAACACTTTGAGCTTTACAGTTTAAAAATCCAGCAAAAGAACCAAGATAAGAACTTGATAGGTCATCCTGAAATAACAGGGATTAAAAAATAATGAAAACCCTCTGTCATCAATTTGTCTGTCTATCTACCTACCTGGCTCATCCACACAGAGAGTTGGAAAGAGGCCATCCAACTTCAGTTTGAAATATTTTTTTTAAAAATGTAATTTCCTCTGTTCTTTGAGTAAAAATTCCATTTAGTATTCAGTTCATCAGATATATTTTATGCATTATTAATAATTTCATTGAGTTTCTCATTTTTAACCTAAATCAAATTTCATCCCATCCCCCTTCCATATCAGTATGGTTTTTTAGAAAATAGGAATTAACATTTTTATGTAGACTGGTTCAATCTTGCCAAGTTTAAGACCCATGGATTTGGCTGCCTGGGGATTTTTGGGAATTGAAGTCCACAGCTTTTAAGGTTGCCAAGGCTTATGTGTGGTAGAAAATCCCAAGACACATTTCTGCACACTTCAGAGTTCCCATCTACATTCTTCCCTCAGTTGCTGCTTTTTGATTTGGTAGGAAAGATTCCATTGGCAGCTTTCCTTTTCACTTATAGTAGCAGCTGTAAAAGATGTAACCTAAGAGAATTACTATGTAATAAACAGGAAGAAAAGTACAAAGCCTTATTATGTAAATATCATTGTCTCCAGTTTGGTTGCTTGGCAAGATTCTGAAGAAGCATAATATATTTATTAAAAGTTTCATGAACTTGTAAAGAAAGATACACATTATTGATGCAACCATAACTCATTCATCTATATTTTTCTTGAAGGGAAATTTGAGCACAGGTCTATATAAGTTTTTTTAAAATACCTATCATCTTTTAAAATGGTTTCTCTAATTGCTCCTGAGATTCAACTGAACATTGTTATTGAAGAAAAAATGCATCATTTTATTTGTTTGCTATTTACTGCTAAAGTATCCTAAAAATTGTCTCTGTGATGCACCATATCACACCCAAGTTTTTCTTTTTCCCAGCCTACTTCATTGTCATGACATTTATAATGTATAAAGGCTACTGATTCAAGTTCTCATTGGTTGAGGTCTGGCTTCCCCTGCTGAATCTGTATATCTGTTTAGCATCTGAGAACACATGCTATCAAATGCAAAGCCATGTGGTGAGAGGTAAATTATAACCTGTCTGAATATGAGTTGTGGCCAATTCATCTCTCTCATTCTGTCAGATTTCAGTAATGTGCATGAAGTCAAAGTTCTCTTTCATTTCCAGGCTTTCAAATTCTCTCATACTATCTGGGATTGGATTTGTTGGCATTTTAAAAATGCTGTTAGATAGGGCAGAGGAGGTAGAAACTATTCCATATAACATTTTCATTAATTATGGGGTGATAGAGCACACGAGGCTTCCTTAAAAACACATATACAATGTCAAAAGATAAACAATTATGGTATTCCTCCCCATGGCAAGCACTGTCCATACAATGCTTACTCAGTTAAAGTTGCTAATTACATTAAAAAAAGTAAAAAAAAAAACCACAACAACCACTCATGAGGTAATTAACTTTGTGTCCAATTTGGTCCTGAGTAATTGCTATAAACAAATAGGCCTATTTAATTCCATGCTCAAAACAAAATTTTTGCAGGGGGACAACAGTAACAGGAGCAATTGGTTTCCACCTTTTTCTCTTGATGCTCATCATGGCCCAGTTTGGAGAAGAAAACTTGGAAAGAAGAACCTAACTTTCACCTACACATCAGCTTTTGGGTCGAAGACTTCACAAGGGCTTTGAGCTAAAGATGAGAGGTCTCATAACTCCAAGAGGGCAGGATCTGGGATCAGCAGCATCTGACTTATTCTCAATGTAGGATATGAAGGAGAAACTGTAATGGTTAATTAAAGTCCCTAGGGGCACAGATAGACCTTTGACCTCATTTCAGAATGCAATTACAATCAAACAGCAGTGACACAGAAAAACAACCCAAATACCACAGAATCATCACTATGAACAACTAATAGCCAAGGACATTCTGCATATACACTAAAGTCATAATCGCAGTGTATTTGTTGTAATATTAACCCCAATCACTAATTTGGTCACTATTCATGTTGGCATTGAATTTTGTTTCTAGTTTCCACGGATGTATTCTGAAAGGTATTTATTAAAACACAGAGATAGCATTTACAATCTTAAAAAGAGAAAAATGCCCTTTCTATGAAAAAAAGCTAGAGGCATAATCTTTCTTCTGGCATATGATCACTACCACTTTCACCCATCCCAAATGTTCTAATCGTGTCATAAGAAGGGGCTTGAAAATTCATGAAATATCAGTATGTCTTGACTATTTTCATAGATGTAGAATTTTCTTTTCAAAACAGTGGCTCTGTCTTAAACTGGCACACTTATTTTTTCCTCAGTCTGTGGGGAAGAAAATAGACATTTCCAGCTGGTCTATGGCTAATTACTTCTGGTTCATTACATCTGTGCCTATTTTCCCTGGGTTATTTTATGTCTAGGAAAAGTTGCAGGGAAGGGAGGTCAAAGAATATATCACAAACAATCAGAACAATTCAGATCATTATCAGGTACATTTTATACTGGAATAGAAAAGACTGAAGTGTCAAAAGAAGTATTGTAGGAAGATGCATCTTACAACACACATGAGAATTATCTAAAAAGATCAAAATGTTTATAGCATTTCATGAAATATGGCAACAAAATATTACAAATCTGAAAGATTACTTAAAAGCTATGTTTAAAATGCTGGAAAAAAGGCAGCAGTCTTGTAAAAGTATCTTGGAACAAAGAGAAGAGTTAAAGAGCTTTGTTTTATTTATTTTGACTTTTTTCCTTTGGATAGCCATTATTCTGTACACATCCAAAGTTTTCACACTGAAGTATTACCTCATACTATATATACCATTATTTACTGTGTTATTTACATTATTTATGTTACTGTTATATCATGTTAATTATCCATCACTAGGCAGCTGTTTACATATTTTATTCTCTCACATTTGTACTTTACACAGTGCACAATTCATTTCAAGTGCATGCCAAATGGCTATTTCCCCAGATTTCTTTACACTTTTGACTATATACAATCTATCAAGACTTGGTCTCTTTTATGGGATTGTATTTAGTTTTCTAATTTTATGTAGCAAAGGCAACAGTGAATTTAGTGTTAAGATAGGCAGTTCTTCAATCCATTTCAGTGTTTCTTTTCCATGTTCCTCATTTTGAATCAAAACACCACTGACTATTCAACACCACCGACAATGCTACCGTCCTTCAAAGTGACCTTGATTATGTGTCTGAATGGTCAAACAATTGGCAACTCCAAATCTCGACCAACAAATGCTCTGTCCTACACATTGGTTAAAAAAAATCAGTACACTAAATACAAGCTAGGTGGATATGACCTTGTTGACGACCTTCACTCTGCCAAGGACCTTGGAATACTCATATCAAATGACCTAATTACCAGAGCTCACTGTAACAGCATTGCCAAAAAGGCATTAAGAGTTGTAAATCTAATCTTACAAAGCTTCTCTTCTGGTAATATTGAATTGCTAACTAGGGCATACAAAACCTTTGCTAGACCAATACTTGAATACTGTTCATCTGTCTGGAATCCGCACTGTTTATTGGACATTAATACAATTGAGTGAGTCCAGAAGTATTTCACGAGAAGAGTACTACACTCCTGTGCTCGCAACAGAATACCCTACACCACCAGACTTGAAATTTTGGGCTTGGACAACCTTGAACTATGCTGCCTACGGTTAGACTTAAGCGTAGCACACAAAATTATCTGCTACAATGTCCCACCAGTCAATGACTACTTCAGCTTCAACCACAACAATACAAGAGCACACAACAGATACAAACTCAATGTAAACCGCTTCAAACTTGATTGCAGAAAGTACAACTTCAGTAACAGAGTGGTCAATGCCTGGAATGCACTACCTGACTCTATTGTTACGTCCTCAAACCCCCACTCCTTTAGCTTAAACTATCTACTATTGACCTCACTCCATTCCTAAGAGGTCTGTAAGGGGCATGCATACAGTAAGTGCACAATTGTGTCCCATTGTCCCTATTTATTCATACCTATTTCCTGTATTCATACTCATGTTTATTCTTATACCTATTATCTTGTAAGCAATTGACAAATCAGATAAAATAAATAAAATGTGACATGCAAAACTACAGAAATAGCATGCATCAGTGAACATATATATGTACAAAAGGATACAAAGATTTCTAGGATAAAATGTTTAAAAGTCAATGTCACAGAAGAAAATAGCAGACAGAGTATCAAGACACATGGAAGGAGCGGTGGAGGATGAAGGCTCACTGGTGCCCTAAGCACTGACAAATCTTGGTGCCCCCCTCCCTCCTTTGTACATACTGTACAAACAGAGTCATAGTCTCAACTTTGTGGTGGCCCCTTTGGGCCTGATGCCCTAAGCACGTGCTTAGTCTGCTTAATGGTTAATATACCACTGGGAAGGAGAGGTTGAATCTGCTCACAAATATATTCCCATCTCCCTCTTGAAAATTTTTCAGAGCATGCAACAATCATAAACCTCATTTGTGAAAAGCAGGGACTGAGCATAAAACTGTATACATACCCTCCAAGTTTGACAGTGTGGGCTATGCCCCTACATAGAAGTATTCAGTGTGCTGCATAGTTACTTCCTCTTTCAAGAGTTAGTTCTAGCAACCAGTGTACCTGAGAAAGTACTGTCCAATCGTTATACTTTCAGATCCCTATAGGGCAGAAAAACACTAAACGTATGACACCATGAAGCTTCTAGTAACATAATTTCTATACTGATGCTGAATTTTGACCATTCACCATTACTGATATGTTCTTAAGACTCATCACTTAATAAACTACTATACTACACCATTCACAGATCCTAAAACTCCAGATGAGCTGGAGCAAACACACAGAAAAAGATGGAGACTTTTTAATAATTTTGGAATGCTACAGAGCTACGGTTAAAATGTTGGGCTGGACTGGAGTCTTCAGATGCATTTTTCAGCTCATCTACAGAGTTCACTGGATTACTTAGAGCCAATTCCTTTTCCTCATCTGGAACATAATAAATGGAATGAAACCAACCTCAATAATTTAGATCGTTTCTACTGGGAGACAGGTAGAACCAGGGATATAAATCCCTGCCACACTCTTCTTGAATTGCCATAGACATCATAATTTTAGAAACTATCCTTCCATACCGATCCTTGCAATGAGCAGTTCAAAGTAGGGGCATTGGATTGCACTGATAGAATGTAAAAAAATTTTTTTAGTGAAAATGGACCCTCTACTAATGAATATTTGTAGCAAAATTTCAGGCAGGTAAAGGATTTTTCTGAAAAAAGAAATGATAACGACAAAGAATAATAATATTCTTACATGAAGAGATTAGAATCACTTGTTTGGGATAGTGTTCAAACAAAAGTATAAGAGGTTAAGCCATTATTATCTGTTGTGTATTATGTTTGTGTATGTGTATTTTAAGGCAGACAACTAGATAACACAATCACAACACTTTTCCTGATAACTTCTAAGGATTGAAAACAGGAAACAGTGAAATGAGTGTTGAATATTGAAGCATTTTCTACATGTAGATGAGCATTCCTGGAGTGCAAGTCTAACATGATTAATAATTCAGGGAAATCATGCATATGGCACCAAGCTGGCAAGAATAGCCAAAACTCCAGAAGATAGGCTTAAGATACAGAAGGATCTTAACAAACTTGAACATTGGGTGCTATCTAAAAAAATAAAATTCAATGGTGAAAAAAGTAAGGTTCTACATTTAAGAAAGAAAAACCAAATGCACAGGTATAGTCTATATATACCTGTATAGGTATAGTATACCAGGTATAGTATACCTGGCTCAACAGTAGTAACTGTGAGAGGGATCTTGGAGTCCTAGTGGACAATCTCTTAAATATAAGCCAGTAGGGTGCTGCAGCTGCCAAAAAAGCCAACTCAGTCCCAGACTGCATTAACAGAGGGATAGAATCAAGATCACATGAAATTTTAGTACTATTTTATAATGCCTGGAGAAGAACACACTTGAAATACTACATACAGCTTTGGTCACCACACCATTAAAAAGATGTTGAGACTCTAGAAAGAGTGCAGAAAAGAATAACAAAGATGCTTAGAGGACTGGAGGCTAAAACATAATGAACAGTTGCTGGAATTGGGTATGTCAAGTTTAATGAAAAGGACTAGAGGTGACATGATAGTTTTCCAATATCTAAGGGATCACTACAAAGAAGAAGGAGTCAACCTATTCTCCAAAGCACCTGAAGGTAGGACAAGAAGCAATGGATCAAATTAATTAAGCAGATAAACAACCTAGAACTAAGGAGAATTTTTTTTGACAGTTAAACAATTAATCAGTGGAACAACTTGATTCCAGAAATTGTGAATGCTCAAATACTGGAAGTTTTAAGATGAGATTGGACAACCATTCATCTGAAGTAGTATGGTGTTTCCTGCCTGAGCAGGGGGTTGGACTAGAACACCTGCAAGGTCCTTTCCAATTCTGTTATTCTGTTCTGTGATTCTGCACATTCCACTTAATCAAAAGGGAAATATTGGGGGGAGGGAGAGAGGGAGGGAGGGAGACGGAGAGAGAGAGACAGAGAGAGAGAGACAGAGACAGAGACTTTAAGGGATTTTAAAATAGTGATGATTTTTCAGGCAACACTTTCTTTTGGAAAAAGAGAAGTGGAAAGGGAAAAGAGTGGGAGAAAGAAGTATTCCAAAATGGAAGGATTCTTCTGTATATTAATAATATTGGTTGGATTAAAATGCCAAAACCAGTCTAAACTTCTGGCTGCCTGTGCAACCAACCAGAATATATTAAAATTGTATGCCATCCAATTCCCAGCAACTCTGAGAGTCTCGCTTAATCCCATATAACCAGTAGGTACTACCAGTAGGTAGTGGTCAAAAGGCTTGACTAGGATTGGAAGACCAGGATTCCCTGATGTCTTAGAAATCTATTGGAGAGTCAACACCTGAATTCATATAGTACCCTTATTCTACTGCAGAGCTCACTGTCTGCATTTCTGCAGTACATCCAATTATAAAGAAATTAATCTTCTAAGTAAGTCCACAACCCACCCATGGTCTATCTCTTCCTATCTTTCTCTTCCCTTCCCATCCATTTCCATTCCTTCACTATCCCCCTTCTCTTCTCCTTTCCATTCCTCTGTCTCTCCTCTCTGTCTTCACTTCCCCCTCCTTCTCACATCCATGTCCCCTTCCCTCTCTTTCTCCTTTTCTTCCTTCACTCCTCTCACCACCCTCTCCCCTCTTTCCTCTTCCTCACTGATCTCATGGTCTCTCCTTCGTCCTTTCTCCCCTTCTCTCCATTCATCACACACCCCATCCTTTCTCTTTCCATCCTCCATTCTTCTCTCCTTCAATCTCAGCCCCCCGTTTTCTTTAATCTCTCCTTCCCCATTTACTTCCCTCCTCATTCCCTCCTTCTATCCTGGTCTTCTTCTCTCTCTTCTCTCCATGCATTCCTCTCATATTTTCTCTCTTCTCCTGTTGTTCCTTCCCTATTATTCTCATTTTCTTCCTCATCCCTACATTCTTTTTCCTATCTCCTTCCTCCTTCTTCTCCATCCCCTTCCTGTCCCTCTCCCCATCTCCCTCTTCGCCTTCCTCCCTCCTTGTTCCTTCCTCCCCCTCCTCTCTGCCCATCTTCCTCTCTCTTCTCTACCTTCCCCTCCCCTCTCCTACTTGCTCTCTCTCCCTCTCCTCTTCGATCTCCTCCCCTTTCCCTCCCCCTTTGCCCTGCCTCTCTTTCTCTCCCTTCCTCTTCCTCTCCTCCCCTGCCCCTTCATGATCTATCTCTCCCTTCCTATCCCCTTCTCTCTCTTTCCTCCTTTCTCCCTCACTCTCCCCTTCCCCATCTTCCCCCACCTCCCTGTTCCTTTTCCTCCCCCTCCTTCCCTTCTATTCCTAATCTTTCCTCTGCCTTTCACTTCCCTTTTTCTTTCTGTTAGATTTGCATGAAGAGTCAGACGCGGAGTGCTTCAGTGAAGAGTTTATTAGTGACTACAGCTCTTAACAGACCCGATTTGGCTGGTCTGCGCTGCTACTTATAGCCAGCAGCCACAGTTGCCAGCCAATCAGAGTGCAGGGTTTTCCCACACTTTTTAAACCAATCATTTCTGACATTTTACAAGAACAGTTCAAACTTAACCAATGACATTCAAATCTGCATACATAACACTTTCCCTTCCACTTTCCCTTCCCTTTCCCCCTCACTTCCCTGACTCTCCCTTTTATCCTGATCTTGATCTTCACCCTCACCCTCATCCTAACTTTCCCCCTCACCCTATCCTAATCCCAACCCAAACTCTCACCATCACTTACCCATCTGATAGCTGATTACAAAAAAAGGGAAAGTTTCCCAGAGTTCAGGAGCCCTTCTGAAGATCAGCCTGCCTCTTGGAAGGCATCTTCATCTGATAACTGATAACTGACAGTAACTGACAGTTTAGCCTGCAGGTGTGAAGTCATAAAGCTATGATGACCCACCTCCCTTTATCCTCCTATCAAAGGTCACCTGCTCCACCTTTTCTACATACACCAATGCCAGGCAGATGTCTCTAGGGAGTTAACAAGCCAATCATTAAGGATACCTCTTCCTCATTTTTTGCTGTGAAGGCATAGCTCTTTGAGGGTAGACTGCCTCTTGCCATGCTGATTTTTTGTTTTGTCCCAGCATCCCTTTATCTTGGGTCAGCTCCCATTTTGTATTTAAGGTTTAGCATCTTGGAGAACACTGTTTGGTATTGGAAAACATAGTTTGGCTGTCAGAAGAAATGGAATGCAATCTCTGATCTTAAGACTTTGGGAAGGAGATTCCTGCCTTGTCTTTCTCTAGTATTTAGACTTTGGTGCGTAGAACAGAAAGGAGGGTTCCTTCTAATGAAGTCTAGTCTAATGAGAAGAAAGACAGGGATGATATTACAGACTTATTCCAATATTTGAGAGGCTGACACAAAGAAGAGGGGGACAACCTATTTTCCAAAGCACCCAAAGGCAGAACAAGAAGCAATGGATGGAAGGAAACTAATCAATGAGCCAACTAGCCTAAAATAAAAATTTCTTACCAATGAAAACATTTAAGCAGTGGAACAGCTTGCCTTCCGAAGTTGTGCATGCTCCATAACTGGAAATTTTGAAGAAAAGATTGGACAGCCATTTGTCTGGAATGATATAGGGTATCCTGCTTGAGTAGAGGGGTTGGACTAGAAGACCTCCAAGGTCCCTTATCCTGGAAATAATTATTTACAGAAAATACATACTAGAAACAAAGGCTAGTAGCTGTCGGGCTCTGAGTTCACCCAGAGCCAGTCAGCTCCGAATATGCCTTGCAGCAAGTCAGCTGGCCATGTCATCTTATCTCTGCTGCTGCAGGATCTGTATTTCTGCTTGTGTGCTGGCCGATGGCTTTGGAATGACTCAGCAGAGCTGAGGATGGATTCTGCAACAACTGTGGGGCTGCTGGAACTGGCTCTTTATTGATGTGGTGCATAAGTGCACCAACGTGCCTACCGTCCCTGTCCTATTGTTTCTTTTATTTTTTGTTTTATTTTTCTTATATGTATCCATTTCATGTATTCATAACTATGTTTATACTTATACCTGTTGTCTTATAATGGCTTGACTAAGTAAGTAAGTAAGTAAGTAAGTAAGTAAGTAAATAAATAAATAAATATTGTTAAAGTGGGTTGGGGCACATATAGGTGGTAATTAGGACTTAGGTTAAAACATGGTGAAGGTGGCACCAGGTGGGGATCAGTTAGTGAGGGTTGGAATAGGGTAGGGATGTAGACATGTTATAGGGTTAATAGCATTTAGGGATAATGGGTTAGGTGTGGCCAGAATTAGAACTGCGTATAGGCCTGGGTGTGGTGGGGTGTGTCTCATGATAATGGTGATAAAAGGAAAGGGAGCAAACTCAAACCCAACTCTAACCTTGCCTGGCTTTTAGCCATTCTTGCCTGATTAGAGTATTTGTTGTTTGATGCTATATTGAATAAACCATCATTGTCCTAAAGAGGAGTTGGAGTTTGGATTCATTTAAAGACAAATCTTCAATACTCAAGGACTGGCTGACAGTAGCAAGCTACATATTAACATGAAGAAAGTCAAAGGAATGTGTTCTCACTGTGCGTGGATTTCCGAGAACAAAGTCAGAAGGATGTGATTTCCATTTAGACATCTCTTAGACAAAGAGTAGGCAGAGTGATAGAGAAAAGACAACACAGAACCAATTCTTAATTGACTACACCCTATTGCCCCTCATGACAGTAATGAAGTGCTAAACAGAGTCCTTGCCACCAGATTGGCATCTTCAACCATGAGCAAGTGCTTAACATTTTAAAAATTCCTTCCACTTACCATTCACTCTAAAAAAAGCTATGATAGGCAAAATCAATGGCAATCTGATTGCAAAGGCCATGCCATTCTTGACTGATGGTTAGGCAATCCATCCTTAGGACCTATACTACTGTCTTCCATCAAAGTGTTTTAAAAACAAGGAAGTTACCAAAGGCTAAAGTTAAAAACCCATTTTTAATTTTGGCAAACGGAACCTTCTTTTCAATCTGCAATTGTCAGCTCCCAAACTACATCACGGAAATCATAGACAAGTCTTAAACAGGAACAAATTCTACTGCTGTCATCATGAAACATTGGGGGAATTGAGGCGATTCAATAAAAATATTGTCTGAAGTGATCTTCTCAGAAACACACTTTGAATTGGTTTACTTTGTTTTGGATTCAGAGTTCATACTAAGGAACAATTTTTAAATGAAAAATATTGAATCTATAAATGCAAACTGTACTACTTTTTATGTTCAAAAACATCAGAAGTAAAGAAGTATAATATGTTTATCTAAATTCCTTTAAGTAAATCTGTTAGGACTCTACAAACCTGGGACTTCAATTCTTCAATGAATGTATATTGTATTAAACAAACTGCTTATCACAGAATATATCTGGAGGGCACAAGATAATATAAAAGTAAATGTGAACATGGAAAAGGAAAATAGATTTACAGCAGTAGGTGGAAATAAATTAAATGTTTAAAAATAAGGGAGTAATTGAATCCTATAGCTATTTCCATACATTAAAAACAATACTGTGTAATCCTAGAAATCAATACAGAGCTCTGAAGCTTTAAGGCAGCATAAACTTACACTTATTTTTACATAATAATGACTAAGCTGACTTATAGTTGGGCACAGTATTTTTTGGCTAATAATTAAATACAGTTCTGTGAACAAAGAGTTTTGAATTGACTGAATTTTTTCATATTTTTGCTATTTTCTCACTCTGAATCCTTTTATATCTCAGTTGCACCCATAGGAAATTTTGTTAACAGTGTCAAAGATATTCAGAAAATTCTGAAAGGGGGAGGAGAATACTATTTCACAGAACTGGCATCTCTTCAAAGAGTTTTATCTCTGAAATCATTCATGAAGTGGTCTGCTTCAACAGTATCTGCTGGAAGAGAAAGAATGTATTGATCTATTGGGGGCTGAGCTGCCACTCATGAATTAGATTTTTTATTCACATACAGAATAATATGCATATTGAATTATATATCTATATGGGTAGGCAATGTAAAATCCATGAGCCTCTTGCTTCTGTTTGCCTCTCCCTTTCTAATGTTTAAAGATTCTTTTAATTAAAAAAAGAAAGAAAGAACCTGGAATACTGTTAGGCAGCCATTTTTGGTATTATTCTTAATTAATTAATTAATTAATTAATTAGACTTGTATGCCTCCCTCTCTCCCTAAGGACTCAGAGCGGCTCACAATATAAAACACAGTACAATAATTTACTTAAAAAATTAATTAAACATTACAAGACCAATAATAGTAAAACAATTAAAATTAATTAAAAGTACTTTTAAAAAATAGAACCTCCCCCCCTTGGTTCAGTCCAGACTGGCCTGCCAAAAGAGCCAGGTCTTCAGGTCCCAGCGGAAGGAGCAGAGATCAGGGGCCAAACGAAGGCCCAAGGGGAGCTGATTCCACAGGGTGGGTGCTTCCACAGAGAAGGCCCTACCCTGAGCACCACCAGTCGACAATGTCTGGCCGATGGTACCCCAAGGAGGCCCTGCCTGTGGGAGCGTACAGGGCAATTGGAGTGTGATGCCGGCAGGAGACATTCCTGCAAGTACCCCGGACCCAAGCCATGTAGGACTTTATATGTTGTCACTAATATCTTGAATCTTAGTTATATATGTATTTACAAACTGTATAAATATTTACTAGCATTATTATAAAACAAAAAAGTGAATTGTTGGACCTCAATTTTGTTGAAGCTTAGTCATATGTCCAGGAGAAAAGACCTTGAAGAACTACAGTGATCCAGATCATCTTCTGATGTTAGAGAGGATGCTTGGGGATCCACAACATATCATCAACCAATCCATTCAAAATTTTACCTTTAATCCCAGATGTCAATCCAGTAAAACAGAGCCAGATATAGAAATGTATGACAATGAAAGGTGTCATGGCTTGGTTTGCTGAGTCAATCAGAACCAAAATTTATTTGGTCAAGGCAGGGATTCTCTGTGTTTCTTTCTCATAGTTTTATGGGTAACAATAAAGGACAATAATTGTAACTCAGGGTTGAAATGAGGGGTTTCTAAGGTGCTCTCTGAGCGTGGATGTTTTCTTGATCAAGATGTTTCATTACTAAAATTAGGTTAACATCATCAGTGTTAGTAAGAAGTGGGCCCACAGAAAGGCTTGTAAAAAAACAACCAAGCTCAGAGAGCACCAAGGACCCCTTAAGGATAGCTTTAAAGAATCTGCATTTATGAGGTAATACAACAATTGATTGAGAGTTTATCAGCCTGAGAGCCAATTCTTATAAGTGGCATCTTTGTATTAGGAAATTTTTTATGATGGAATTTTTAACCAGTGTTAATTTATTTGAAGTGGCAGAAATAACAGAAAAGTATTATAGAAGCAGATCCACCAGAAAAATACAGGTGTGGCTGTTGAGACTATGAACTTCAACATTTCTTCTCTAGTCATCAAGCGATTGGGAAAAATCACTATATGAACCAGAAGAAAGAAATTAAAATATACTTCCTGTGCACTACAAACAGGTGACCCTTTCATGTGTTAATCAGAGATAGGTTCAAGTCAATTTTTCATTAAAGGGTCTTTATAGCAATGAGCCATTTTTAATTCAGGGCTAATTTCAGCCATTCTTCTCTTGATTAGAAGAAGCTTGACCTTACTTATGTGTTGTTCAGTAATTTTACCTATTATTTGTATAATGAGATATCATACAATTTTAAAAACTGAAATACGATCTATGAATAAAGGTATCTTTCATATCTGAATCTGAGTATAAATATATAGTGCATGTTTCTTCTCCTTGCCTTCTATTCATTCTCAGATCCCACTTGCTTTGCTAACAACATTCTATCAAAAATCCATTTATGCAGCAGCATAAACAGCATAGAGCGCATACAGTTTATGAGAATAAATTGACAGCTTTGACAGCTCTAAATGCACTAAGGGCACTATCATTGCAAATTAGTCCACATTCCCACTTCAGACAAAGTACTTTAGATGTGTGGCTGCTGCAGAGCTTTTAATTCAGTATAAGAAATAACAAATACCAGTTTACTAGCATGCACAAATTATAAATACTGAATTTTTTTTATTGCTTTCACCTTACTAATAGTCTGATTCTTCTGGGTAATTATTCCACTTCCCTCAGTACATTATACAGTCTTCTCTATAAAAAAGACCAAATCTAATAATGAACAGCAAAACATAAACAGTTCCACAGGATGGTGAGTGCATAATCGCAACATGCATTATCCAAGTATGCTTTTTACCAATTTTCCTGCAACTGATAATCAAGGTAAGATTATTGCAGGGAATGAATTGTGCAGGTGGGTTTCAAAATTTGTGTGCACAGTCTAAATTTTTCTAAAAGGCAGAAAATACAGCTTTCACTGATAAATAGAAATTACAACAATAGATGCCAAATTTAATAATTCCTCCTCCACCCCTCCTTCTCTTCCCTTTTGATAAACCTGAATATGATATTGGTATGCAAAGCAATTTTTCATCCTAACCAGGTGTTCAACACAACATATTTTTATATACAGTCTTGTCATGGCAAGGAAATGTTTCTACAAAGGATAAATGAAAAATGCTGGGAGTGTTTGCTAAGAGCACATATACTACCAGTAGGGTCACCCAAGACAGGGAGATCATCCAAGCTGCCCAGGTAAAGTAAGAAAATACAAATCTGCAAAGATAATTACAGGGAGAACATAGAATGTAAAATATTAATATAGAAAACTCAACACAATGAAGGATAAAATGAATCAACTACATGTTGATATCTTAGGAATCAATGGATAGAAATGGACTGGAATTGGAGTTTTTAAGGTGGATGAACATACAGTTTTGTATTCAAGACTTGAAAACCAAAGAAAGAACAGCACTGTTTTCAGAGCAGAAGGAAATTGAAATATTTTATGGTCAACATAACATAGAAATAAGATGTGCTGCTAGTGGATGGAGGACTGGGATACCAAGATTAGAAAGAGAAGAACAACTTAACTGATTTTTAGTAATATAGTTCTTTCTTCATTGTTAACATAGTGTTCCAACAACCCAAACAGCATCTATATACAAGGACATCAGCAGATGGAGAACTTAGGTATCAGCAATAATATAATTGCTATTTTGGTACAAGGACATGTTCAGCTTTGCAGGAAAGATTTAGCCAGAGGCTGACTGTGGAATAGATCACAAACTGCTCATGTGCAAGTTCTATATCAAGTAAAATAGTGAAAAAAGCTAATCAATTTCCATGAAATGATCTTGAGTATATACAGTACATAGCATTTTGAAGGAGAATACTAGGATTCATTCTGAACTTCTGAACCCCACTGATATACAACCAGAGGAAGTGTGGAATGAAATCAAAGACATTGCCAAGGATGAAAGAGAAAAGAGGCTGCTAAAGATCAAGAAGCAGAAGAAAGCAAACTGGATGTCAGAACAAATGGTGGAAATTGCCAAAAGGAGGAGAGGTGCCAATGTAAGAAAGACTAAGATCTCAGAAAGGAACAAAGAATTCCAGAGAACTATTAGAAGATATGGGAAGCAGTATTACAACAATATAATCAATCCCAATATCAAAATAAATACTAACCCTTACATATGTGATTGATTCAACAATGGTAGAAGTAAGACCGACTGTCATCTCCAACTATAAAGTAATGTCTAAGTCACATCAAGAGTTACAAAAAAAATTCTCAGATGACCTGAGATTAAAGCAGAAAAGTAACAGCCTTTTTTGTAGGGAAAAAAGTATCTAAGAAATTGTGAAGCAGCATTCAATAAAGAATATCTCTGATCTGAATGCAGTTTGGAGCAAACTGGGAATGACAAGCATGTGATTTTGGAAAAGTTAAAATTCTTTGATGACAATAAAGGAGTGAAGTACAATGAATAAATGAATCTCAGTGAAATTCATACATGTATCAAAAGGATGTCAGAGTTATCAAGTAATTTTTAAAATTATTTGTCACTTTCAATCCCAGCATCAAATGTGAACATGCAAACATATCTTCTATCAAGCTGCACAACTATACACTTTTCCAAATGTTATGGCACAGTTTCTTTTCAAAATTGTCAGAAAAATGTGTAAATTAAGGAAATGTTATGTTAGAAGTGAAAAGAAAAATGTGTCCATGGTTTGTGGAAATTTTAAGAGTGCAAATGTATGTGAAAATAGGCGGCTATGAATGGAATGGAATGGAATGGAATGGAATGGAATGGAATGGAATAGAATAGAATAGAATAGAATAGAACAGAACAGAATAGAACAGAATAGAACAGAATAGAACAGAATAGTTGGAAGGTCAGTTGGAGGTCTTCTAGTCCAACCCCCTGGTGAGGCAAGAAACCCTATACCAGGGTCGGCAACCTTAAACACTCAAAGAGCCACAAAGGTCCCTACCAGAAGCCCCCCCATACAATTCTGGAGCTGACCGGAAGTCTGGTTCCCCCACCATAGAGTCACCTCCTAGCACGGCTTCCTTTTTCCTTTTACCGACTGGCGACAGGCAGCCGCAGCAGAGGGATGAAAGAGCCATATGCAGCTCCAGAGCTGCAGGTTGCTGACCCCTGCCCTATACCATTTCAGACAAATGGTTGTCTAATCTCTTCTTTAAAATTTCCAAAGTTAGAGCATTCACCATTTCTGAAGACAAGCTGTTTCACCACAGATGCGGAAAATTTGAGAAACAGATTTTCCTACTCCAGTTAGATTACAAAATTTTAGAGGAACTTTCAGTCCTGTTTGGAAATGTCACACAATAACCTTTTCTAATGCAAAATATAGGCTCTACAATTGAGCTATAAAATTAATTCATCCCAATACATATTAAGGACAGAAGACTAGACAAAAAGTTGACTGCTGGTGTCCATGGTTTATGGCAATTCCAGGTCCACTAAACAACATGGACCAGTCATATTTAGCTTGGAGGACACCAAAGTAAATAGTTATGTATGCAAAATCCATTAATACATCAATAAGTAAGCAGAGCTAATTCTTGGGTTTAAGATTGAAAAAAAAACTGTTTTATGTAACCAATTTAAATTTGACTTTGCTTAATCATGAATTTGACTTTTAATCTTGAAAGATTAAAAATCAGAAATTCATGATTAAGCAAAGGAAAAAACACAGAGGTAATGTACTATTTCATGGCTTCACTCAGGAATGTAAGTTGCTGACAAATGACAGAGCTGCTTCATGTCACTTACAAGAGTTTCATATGGGTATCATAATGTAAAATAACCTCCTGTAATTGAAATGGCCAATAGACCAGAAAAGGAATGACTTCAAAAATGTCAGTTCTGAACGATACGATATTGTTGATGCAAGAGTTCAAAGTTAAGAAATTATCCCAGTTTCATTTGCAAGGGAAACAAAAAAAGAGATCTTTGAGTCTTTGTTCTTGTGATCACAGTAGTTATCTAAAAGCTACTTCTGGAATCCTTCAGAAACAATAAATGGTTAATATCTTCCATATTATTATTAAACCTGTGCACGTAGCATGCATTTAAAGGCTACACTATTGGCCAGAAAGTTCACTATACTATGTAAAAACTGTACATTGTTGATCATATGAATTCTTGTGCAATGAGATTTGTGAGTGCCACTGAGACAGACCCAATCTCTATAACCTGGCTTAAAGTTCACCAAGTTAACCATTCATTGAATTTCATATTTATATATCTAAATGATACCCTGGCTGTTGAGCATAATAATGAGAAAGAACATATTAAAAATATAGGTTTAGAAGTAGGTTATTTTGAGACAAGTTATATATTGAAATATATATTTGAATCATTGGCAATTCAAAACAAAACAAAACCACACAGCTCAAAGATGAATGAGTCTGAAAATAATACATGTAATTAGAATGACTTATTCTAATCCTAATAAAAACATTTTTTTCAAAAGATGCACAATTTTATTTGATCTGATACACTTTAGTATGTTTTTGTTCCTTCCTTAAGGGGTGATTATCAATACGTCTCCTGCCAGCATCGAATACCCATCACCTGGTGTGTGCCCACAGACAGGGCCTCCTTGGGGTACCATCGGCCAAACAATGTCGGCTGGTGGTCCCTAGGGGTAGGGCCTTCTCTGTGGGGGCACCCACTTTATGGAACCAGCTTCCCCTGGAGCTACGATTGGCCCCCAACCTCCACTCCTTCCGCCGTGGCCTAAAGACTTGGTTATTTGAACAATCCGCCTGGACTGAGGGGGGCTTAGTTTAAATGTCTTGTGATGGGGTTTTAATACTATTTGGTCGAATTGTGTTTAATAATCTTTTAACTTCTTTTAACTTTTGTATTGGGTGTTTTTATGTGAGCTGCCCTGAGTCCCTAGGGAGATAGGGCAGCATATAAGACCAATAAATAAATAAATAAATAAATAAATAAATAAATAAATAATAAAAATAGTAAACTCTAATAAGCTTATATATTGATACAATCACCTATAAATGTACCTATTTTTTCACATAACTAAACAGAGAAAAGATGTCTCATTTGGGAGAAATCTTCTCTCTTTTAAATAGTAAGTTTTATGCATAACTGAGTAAGCCAAGTGTAGGGTGATTACTCAAATAAATGAAGCATGTTCTGTTAATCTAGAATCTAGAACAATGGTTCCCAAAGTGGGCGGTACCGCCCCAGGTGGTGGTGGGATGCCTTAGGGGGAGCTAAGAGGTGGCAGGAGGTGGGCCCCTTGCAGGGCGCCTCGAATGCGATAGTGGCGGTACTCTGTCCGGCAGCCTCCAGGGGGGGAGAAAACAGGTAGCATGCAGATGGCTACCTCTGTCCCCCCCTTGTCATCCAGTGCAGCAGCTTTTCCCATGGCAGAATCTACCCATGAAATGAACACGTGTTTGTGTGTGTGTGTGTGTGTGTGTGTAGGAATGTGTGTTGAGGGGGAGGAAATGTTTTTCTCGGAGTTTAGGGCCTGGAGGGGCCAGAATGAGCTGAAGCACCAATGGGAATTCTCCCTGCTCCAGCATCATCAGTCTCTGGGCACAGTCTCCCTTGACTTCACCCGATGGAGGAGAGAGTTCCGAGCAGAAGAGAAGTGGAGAAAGTGGGAGGGGGGATCTTTTCAGTCTTGGGGGGCTACATTCTAGGGGGGTCTTTCATGCCAGCTCCAGAGGGGAGGGTGGACCTCCTTTTGTGTCCCTCCATGATTCTCATCCAATCTTCCTTTCTCTGTGCACCTGGAGGGGTGGACTAGATGCCCTTTGAGTTCCCACAGTGCCCAGAGGGTGTCCAGGCTGGAGCTGCCGAGACTTCAGATGGGCAAAGTGGAACCAGAGCTTGAGGGGTCCTTTGGGCTCCCCCCCGCTCAATCTGGAAGAAGGGAGCCCCCAGCAGCTGCACCAGAGGACAAGGGGGGAGGTGCAACCCCACAGCCAGCCAGGACTTGGGGGCCCCACACTCACCCCAATCCAAAGGGAAGCCAGGAAACCCTCGGCTGACAGTCCATGCAGGAAGAGGTGGAGAGGATCTGCAGGTATCCCTCCTAATCCAGTCGGATCCTCTCCTCAGGCCCCCTCCCCTTGAGGGGGGATTTCCATAGGAATCTCTCGGCTTACAGGAGAAAATGGTGTTTTCCATCCTTGAAACCCTTCTGATCCCCCCTCAGCCCCCAATGGGAAGGCATCTCCCCCTTTATTTCTGTGGCTTGGGATCCCACTTTTCCTTGCAAAACAGCCCCTGATGAAGGTCCTGGAACAAAGTTTGGCCGTTTGTTCTCCATTTTTTGCTCCTTTCCTCGGACAATTTCAACATCTGCCCATTATTTCAAAGTGCAACAATTGATACTTTCAGCAGAAAAAAATATATACAAACTAAAGTTTTGGGGGGAAATTGTCAATATAAAAATGTGGACATAGAAGTGGAGTCGCAATGAACTTTTTTTCCCTCAGAAATTTGCATATCTCGGCTGTGGAATAGGAAGCTGCAAAAACAAGGGTCCATTTTCTAATGGGTTTTCTTCATTATTTCTTTATTATTATTTTATCACGGTGTAAAATAGAAAAAAATAAAGCAAGTGAAGAAATAGGAAAGGGGAAGAGAAGTGTGGGAGAAAGGAGGTGCCTGGCCCTGCAGGCTTAGAGAAAGAGAGAGGGAGAGAGAGAGAGAAGGAAGGAAGGAAGAAAAGAAAGAGAAAAGGGAAAGAAAGAAAAAGGGACAAAGAAAGAGGGGGGGATAGAGGGAAGAAGAGAAGGAGGGAGAGAGAGAGACCTGATGCATCAGATTGAAATGAGGCCTAGTTTAGACTGAGGCCCTTTTCCACATTGAAACATCTTTGCCAGCACATTGAAACATCTTTGGATTCTATGAAAAATTTTGTGGATGAAACAGGGTCAAGACTATCAGGAAGCTCTCACATTTTGTTGAGGCTTTAAACAGGATCCATTGGACCAGACCTCCACCCTAAAAAATTACTTTTCCCCAATGTATTTGTTAAGTTTGCATGAAGAGACAGATGGAGTGCTTCAAGCTCTTTGTTTATTAGTGACTACAGCTCAGAACGAACCCACTTTGGCTGGGCTGCGGCTGCTACTTATAGCCAGCAGCCACAGTTGCCAGCCAATCAGAGTGCAGGGTTTTCCCGCACTTTTTAAACCAATCATTTCTTACATTTTACAAGAACAGTTCAAACTAAACCAATGACTTTAAACCTGCATACATAACACCTCCCCACTAGGTTCAGTCCATACTCAAACCCCAACCTATCTAATGTATTCTTTTAAATAGGTGGGGCTCTTACGCACGCTGAGACCACGTGGTTCAGATGTTTTAAGGTTCTCACCTTGTGAGGGAGGAAATGTGTCTGCTGACATTTCCTTACTAGGATTTGTAGTAAGGTAGAACCTGTTTGGTTACTACAACCTGGTCTCTCCTCCCAACCCATCTCCAACCCAATGTCAGCACCTAAATCAGGTAATGATGTGCAATCTTCCATTTGTGAAAATGGTTGTTGGTATTGTGACAGGTTTTGGGATGGTTCCTGTTGTGTTAGCTCGTTACACATGGGGTTGATTCTTGCTTGTTCATTACACTCATGATCCTCCCTTCCCCTAGAAGAGGTATTAGGTATGGGAACTAGAGAGGAACATTTGCATGTTCCTGAGGTAATCTGGATCTAAGCTGATCAATGTGCCTGCTCCAGAGGACACCATCCTCTGTTTGTACCCTGTAAGATCGAGGGCCTGTGATTTGGGTTATCTCAGCAGGAATCCATAAAGGTTCACCCATAAGGTTCTTAGCATAAACAGAATCACCCACAGTGAACGTGCAAACTTTGCTAGTGGAATCTAGTGGTGCGTTGGGTGCGTAAGTGGGATGGAGGTGGTCAAGGGGAGACCTGAGTTTCCTACCCATCAACAACTCTGCTGGGGATAAGTTATTAGATGGGTTAGGAGTGATATGCTGGACACTGAGAAGTTTTTCAACTTTCTCAGTGATGTCCCTGACCCAATTGCTGAAGTTTTCCTTGGTAAATCCCATGCATTCAGCCCGCCGTTAGCGAAGGTGCCCAGGGGCTGTCAGGGCATGTCTGATACCCTGCTGTGCTAGATATGATTCAAAAAGGTTGGATGTAAATTGAGGACCATTGTCAGAAACGAGTACATCAGGTAACCCGTGAGTTACAAAAAGCTTTTAAGCTGTTTGATGACAGCATCAGCTGTGGTGGATGCCATAGGGATGACCTCTAGCCATTTGGAATATGCATCTACTATAATAAGGAAAGTGTGCCCTCTGGTAGGGCCAGCAAAATCAATGTGAATCCTGGACCATGGGCCCCTAGGACATTCCCATTCCTGTGTAGGGGCGAGAGGTGGGGCAGGCCTGACTACCTGACAGTTGGGACAAGATGCAACCCAGTTTTCAACCATTTTGTCAATACCTGGCCACCATACATAACTCCTGGCCAATCCCTTCATTCTGACAATACCAGGATGACCCTCATGTAACATTTCCAAAACCTCTTTTGTAGTTTTGCAGGAATAACCACCCTGTTACCCCACAAAATACATCCTCTTAATACAGATAATTCAGTTTGCCTGGATTTAAAAGGTTGGGCAAGTTGAGGTAGATCTTGAAGTGGCCAACCTTTCTTAATCCAGCCTATAACAGGAGCCAATAAAGTGTCTTGGCAGTCTCTCTGGCAATTTCAGCAGCGTGTACTGGAAGCTTGGTAACAGTTTCTAGGAAAAGGTGTAAGTCTCAGGAGCAAAGTCCTCAGTGTGAGAAGGAAGTGGGCAGCGACTCAAAGCATCTGCATGCCCAATGTCTTTGCCAGGCCTGTGGATGAGTTTGTATGAATAAGCAGCAAGAAATTCAGTCCACCTCAGCATTCTTGGATAGTGGGCGTAGGTTTGTCTCCTGCCACAATGCCTAACAGAGGTTTGTGATCTGTGACAATGGTAAATGTTCTCCCATATAAATACTCATGGAATTTCTTGACAGCTGCAACAATTGCCAAGGCTTCCTTGTCCAGTTGGCTGTAGTTCCTCTCTGCTTTGGTCAAGGTGCAGAGTAAAATGCAATAGGAGCTTCCTCCGCTGGGAAGCCTGTGGTCAAAGCCCCCCACCACTCCAAAAGGGGATGCATCACAAGTCAGTACAACAGGCAAATTCTCAGAGAACTGTATCAGTACAGCATCAGACATGATTAGTCTTTTAATATTGTTAAATGCAGATTGTTCTTTCTGCCCCAGACCCACGCAGACTTTTTGTCTAATAATCTGTGCAGTGGTTCTGCAATGGTTGTCTTCTGAGGTAGGAACATGTGATAAAGTTAATGAGTCCAAGGAAGGCTTGTAAATCTGTTTTACATTTTGGTCTAGGGGCTTCTTTGATTGCCTGAACCTTGGCATCTGTGGGGTGGATACCATGCTTGTCAATCATATAGCCCAAGAACTCAACCTTGTCAGTTCTAAGAGAGCATTTTTCTTCCTTGACTTTTAACCCTGCTTTTTGAATCTGGTAAGGACTTCTCTGAGTCTCTCTTGTAACTGAGTGTCATTTTCAGCAGAGATTAACACATCATCAAAGTAAGGTACTACCCCTGGTAGTCCTTGGAGCATCCTTTCCATAAGGCTTTGGAAGATGCCTGGTGCCACGCTTACTCCAAATTGTAACCTTTTACATTTGAAATCACCTCTATGAGTCACAATGGTTTGGACCTCTGCAGTGGCATCATCAACTGTTAATTGTTGATATGCCTGGGCCAGATCCAATTTGGCAAAGACTGTACCCCTGCCAAGTGAATGTAGTAAATGATGCACCACTGGAACTGGATATGCTCTGTTGAAGTGCATGGTTCAATGTCCCCTTATAGTCTCCACAGATTCTCACTGACCCATTAGTCTTGACTGGTGTGATTATGGTTGTCTCCCACCTGGAGTGGTCAGTGGGCTCTAAAACTCCTTGAGCTATTAGTTTATCTAATTGTACATCAATTTTTTCATTTAAGGCAAATGGGACCCTTCTGGGCTTTAAGCGAATTGGTGGCACCTTGGGATCTAGTTGAAAGTGATAGGGTCCCCATATACTTGCCCAATCCATCACTGAAGACCTCTGGAAACTCAGACTTCGAGGCCTCCTCCCATTCAGTGTTGCTCACGTGATTGCCAGTCACCTGATGCCTAGTGGATTGAACCACTCAAGTCCCAGCAAGCTTGGGCGATCCTTGTCCACGATGGTCAGGGGCAAGCGTTTGTGTGGCCTTTAAACTTCATGTTGAATTCTCTTGTTCCAACTACTGGAATCTTGTTCCCTTGGTAGTCTTTAAGAGTCAGTGCTTGCTTCTTGAAATGCTTCTTCTGAATGTTTGGGAGTAGTCTGTGAATAGTGTCCCATGACACCATAGATAAATATGAGCCTGAGTCCACTTCCATTTGGCAAGGCCTTCCTTCAATTAGTACCTTGACATGCACTTTTCTGTTATTGATAGAAGAATGACCAATAGTTACTGTCTGATGAGTTTCATTCTTCCCTTTGCTTCTGTGCTGCGCCCCATTTTCTCACTGAGGTTGTTGGGCTTGAATTCTTTGTCAGGAAACTTCCTTCTGTTGGGTGGAGTTCTGGATGATTTGCAGACTCTTGCTAGGTGTCCTCTTTTTTTCACAGCGGAGGCAGATGGTATCTAGGAACTTGCATTCAGTCGGGGTGGCTTCCCCACAACCTCTGCAGTAGAAATCTTGCCTCTTTCTTCCCAGGTCTTTCTTTTTCGCTCCATTCTGAGTCTATAAATTCCTTCCTCCACCTCACTACAGTCTGACTCAGAATCTATTTGCTCACAATGAGTTGTGTGGACTTTTCCCATCAGGATGGCTTGTGGCCTTGTTAATTTTCTTCATGGCTGCTGCTGAGGACTTGGTAGCTTCTGCTGAAGCCTCTTCTATTGCTTCCTTCAGTGATCTTAGGTTTCATTAATAACTTGCTCTGAATACCTTGTCTTTAAGGCCCAGAACAAATCGATCGTGCATGGCCTCTTCTAAATGTTAAATTCACATACCAATGTCTCTTAAACTTGCCATGAAGTCGTTTACGTTTTCGCTTTCCCTTGATCCCGCGGTAAAACTTGTGTCTCTTAATGAGGCACGATACTTGTGGAGGCGTAATGGGCTCTTAACAACTTTTCTAAGTCAGGCCATTCCATTACCTTCACGTCTGCAGCTCCGCCAATGCCTTCATGCATCTTGAAAACTGCCGGACCGCAGTCGTGAGAAAGACCGCTCTTCCTCTTCTCGAAATGTCGGCAAGATCGTTTCCTTCCAGATTTGGAAGCGATCTGCATACGTCTCCCAGTCTTCTGCCGTCAGATCGAACAGGGCTGGGGGGTGTTCAGCAGCCATCTCTCTCTTCTTCTGTTCGCGTTGCCTTCTTCAGGGAGATCCCACCTTCATTGCCAGTGTTAAGTTTGCATGAAGAGAGACAGGCGGAGTGCTTCAAGCTCTTTGTTTATTAGTGACTACAGCTCAGAATGACCCACTTTGGCTGGGCTGCGGCTGCTACTTATAGCCAGCAGCCGCAGTTGCCAGCCAATCAGAGTGCAGGTTTTCCGCACTTTTAAACCAATCATTTCTTACATTTTACAAGAACAGTTCAAACTAAACCAATGACTTTAAACCTGCATACATAACAGTATTGCAGTGCCAATTCTGAAGAAGGCAAAACCAAAATGTACTGGTAAATTACAAAGGAGAACACATACACACTCCCTTCTAACCTGCTGGAGCAGGTGATTGGACTAGAATAGATATCTCTTTCCTCC